>APFE031262560.1:0-16584 GCA_000404065.3 Pinus taeda
ATAGTAGATCTGATGATCAACAGCTTTGATACCATGTAGAAATTTTGAATAATTTAACACATATTCAATGGAGATTATCCTGATCATGTACTATTGCGGAAAACATACAACAATACATAAGCTCCTCTACGTTGATCATCAATATAGCAGCATCAATAACAATAAAACATCAAGAGCATTCACACATTAACACAGTATGTATCCCGGGGAAAGCATCTCGCTAAAAACCCCAACTATCTTATATTAATGATTGAGTCATGTAACATTACAAAGTACAATGCTTATCACAAGCAATCCAGTACCAGCTCCACCTGTTACACACAATACAGCTCAGATCTGAATCAATCACTGGCTCAAATCTCTTCGCTGCTTGCCTACCTCCGCTGCTCAATACCTGCACAAGAACCGGTGATAATTCCAAGGCAGCCACGTCTTTCCTTGGCTAAATCATGTGAGAAAAAGCTACAATACGTGCAAACTCATTGGCATACTCAATCCCCTGATTTGTGCAAGATCTGGTGCACAACTATAGTCACAACTGATAGCAATCTGATTCTCTAACACCTGTCCCTGCTGAACTGACATGCACTGACATGCAACTGAGTTAACTGATGTATTCATTAGTTGTATTATGAGTTAATAACTTGTGAATTAATTAATAACTAATTCACCCAACTCATCTCTAGTCTATTCGCCAGTTAGACTAAATACAACCAGTTTAACAAAGCTAAACTGAACACAACTCCATCAACTGCACCTCCAGTCCACTAAACTCAACTCACTTGAGTTCTAACTGAAGTCATGCATGCAAATATTCAACTAACCCATAAGAACCACGTATTTCTTTCATGCAATTGCATGTGCCACATCCGTAGCTCGAACTGAAGTGCTCCAAGAGAATAAGACAAAGTTTATAGTCCAAATATTATTGTGAGATAATAATATTTGACTTTTCTATTTTTGACAGCCAGTCTAAAAATAGACTTGATCACTCACACTGTGATCACTCACACTTCATCAAAAATAGAAGTCCATCTATTTTTCCAACTTGATCAGTCATCCATAAACAACAAACTGCAATCCATAGACATGATCCATATGTCTAAAAATAGACATAGTCTAAAAATAGACTTGCGCCAAAAATAGCCTGCGGGCCCACTTAGTGAAGGCGACTCTTTTCACTAAGCTCCATCATCTTGTTGCAATCTCAACACACCCTTATTATTAGGGTTTGGATTAGGTTGGATAGGAATTTGAGGGCGAGGAGGAGTACTGGAGGGAATGTTGGAAAGAAGTTGTAGTTGTTGTTGTTACATAGGTTGAGGAAATCAACTCGAAGGAGGGGAAGGCCCTCACCAATTCTGAGACCATGAAGGGTTTGAACTAGATTGGGGGAACCAAGACTACCAAGGCAGATATTGATAAAATTGAGGCCATGATTATGGAAAAGGTACTGACTGAGGTCCCTTATTAAAATGTTAAAATACTAAGAAAGGTCTTGACACATGCCTTGATTTGAGCTTGGTGGCCATGGCTACCATGGATTCTTGGAACCCATAAAGAATAGTTTCTCTACCCCTTCACTTGTTCCTTGGAATACTAACTTTAGCCCAGTAATAGATGGACATGCATTTGTGGAGTGAGAATGTTCACATATTGCACAAGTCTCCACAGTATTTAATGGACATTCCGTTGATGGTTGTTTCTTCCTACACTGAAGGCAGAAGATGGCCATGGTCCTTTCTAGTTCCATTTGCTTTTGTTTTTCCTGTATTATGTCCATCTGAGAGGAAAGTGTACTCAAGATGTTGGTTTTCAAATTATCCAGTAAGTTCCCGATTTCCAAATTTGCAATTCCTCAACTAGATGTTTTGGAAGTCTAAATCCCTTGCTTATTCCTTGCAGCCCCTCGTGAAGCTCCAGAGAGTCCTCCCTTAGGGCCCAGAGAAAAATAATTTTTAAGATATCCTTATCCAAGTCGTTATGACCGGATCTCTGTAGGGTATATTTAAAACTTTCCACACAATACTCCATATTCTCATCCTCCTTATGCATAAATTTAAAAATTTATTCCTTTATATACCGGGATTTACAATAATCTTGGTACTTCTCCAGAAAATATTTTTTCATCTCCTCCCATGAGGAGATATATTTTCTGCCTATAGCCATAAACCATCGCAGCGCTGTCCCTTTTAGAGTAGCAGGAAATATTTTCAATTTCTGAGCGTCAGCCACGTATTCATATCCCCTACAAACAATATCAAATTCGGACAAAAATGTATCTAGATCTTCTGAGGAAAAACCATGGAAGTTAGGCAAAGTGGTCAGTGGAATGGGCTTCATTGGCGCATCACCTCTAATGTCTCCAATTGGAAATTCAATCGAGGAGGTTGTACATGCCATGAATACCCTCCAATAATCACTCAGAATTTCAACAGGTTCCTGCCATATGACAACTGATGATTAAGGTTGCTTAACAACATTCCTTGATCATGCAGTGAAGCAAATCCCACCAATTTTCTTTCTACAGGTGCACTTGGATTGATTTATTTCTATGACCCTCTGTTTGCTACTTCCTCTTATTCTGTTGTTGAAAGGAGTACTTCTATTTTCTCTAATGCTTTGCTCTCTACTTCTTCTCCTTCTGTCGTTGAAATGGGTATCCTCACTCTCGAGAGTAATATCGGTTTTTCAACAAATTTCTCCTTAGGTTGCGTGTGAGTCCTTACCCTAACAGTGGCTCGTGAAGATGCTTTAGCTTCAACTTTCACAATGATTTCCTGGATGTAAGTGTTCCTACATAAATCCTTCCTTCCTTTCCTGGGGGTCCTCCTCTGCCCCTTTTATTCAAACCTTTATTCATGCAATTAAGGCATTAAAAGTTCTCATAGCTCAGGTCCTAGAGTAGGGTAAGAGAACTTCCCTCCCTAGTGTGAGAGAATGGTTTGGAACAGGAAAGAAAACAAAAGAAAAATTAAAGAAAACTGTAAGCTCGGGGCCTAGAGTAAGGTAAGAAAACTTCCTTCCCCAGGTTGAGAGAGTGATTCTAAAAAAAACCAAACAAAAAAATTCTAGACTCAAGACCTGGAGCAGGGTAAGAAAAATTCCCTCCCCAGGACGAAAGAAATATTTTAAGAGAAAAGAAAAATAAAAGAAAAATAAGCAAAGAAATCTTGAGTTTAGGGCCTAGAGTAAGGTAAGAAAACTTCCTTCCACAGGGCGAGAGAGCGGCCCCTATGCAATCAATCGAAACAAAGATGGAAAAATAAAAAATAATACAGCTTGGAACTTGGAGCAGAGTAAGAAAACTTCTCTCCCCAGGACACAAGATTGAGCCAGCGACCAACGCCATCTGTGCTATTGTACCTTTGATAGCCTCCCTGGTAACAATGCCAAAATGTTGGTGTCCAAGTGTGAATAAAACTATTCAACCCTTTCCCACATTAATTATCAATTCAGGATCTACTGGTTATTTCAAGGCTAACGCACAAAATATATGCAGGTAACAATTGTATAGTCTAGAATTGACTGAGAATTCATCAACAAATGATAAGCAACTATAATAGCAAATGGAAATGACAGCAATAACTAATCTGTAACAACAAATAGGAATGACAACAATAATTAATTTGTAACAACAATCTAATTCGCAACATTCACATCAAACCATCACAACGGGGGAAAGAAATACATACATGGAAAAGAAACTAAGCACACACTATCTCAGTAGCACCTGATTAGGAGAGTGGGCCCAACTCCCTAATTAGGGTTGTGATGAACTCATGAACTCAGAGAAATATCAGAAAGCTATAATTTCATTAATGTAAAAATGTATGTTACACAACTCAACTCTCTTGTCTCCAACCCCCTGTTTCAAACTCTCTATCCCTTCTTATACAAAAACAGTTCCTCATACCAAGGTAACTATTGTATGCGATTTACATAGAGGCTGTAATAAGCCCAAAACTGAGTACAAAATATATAAAGAGTAAGTCTGGATCAATTCTTCCATTACAGCTGCAGTTCGATAATAGCCCTGCCAGCTCGATGTTTAAACTTAGCCATTTGACTTGGAAATTTGCTCATGAGATGAAGTTTAGCAAGCACTTTGGTCATAATCCCTAGACTATGCTTCAAGGATTCGTTAATTCATAAAGATATGATTAGAGGTATACCTGCACGATTTAGGATATGAAATGACTTAGTTAGGAGTGCAAATGAGAAGGAAAATAGGATAAAAGGGCAAGTAAAAACATGCAAGTTTATCTCCCAATAGAGTTTGTCTTTTCCAATGCTTCATTTCCCTATGAGCTAAGTATCATGAGCTGTAAGCTCACATAGGGACTTGCATCTGCCCATTTGTCGTATTTATCCTTAACCGACATTAGGTCTCCTCCATTACTATATAATGGAGGCTTTATATGTACATTAACATAAAAATGTGAGTAATAGAATACTCTTTCATGGTATCAGATGAGGCGATTACTACCCTATTTGTAGAAATTTCACCTGTAGAACAAACCGATATATGCAATATCCTAAAGCATAATACTTGTTCTACTTCTACAAAACATTAAGTGGAAGTATAATCGAATTCATAAGCAACATCAAGTAGAAACATGCATAACTGATCAAGAGAAATAATCACACATAACACAAAATATATCACTGGGGAAAGCACCAGCATAAAACCCCAACTTTGTATTATCAATCAAGTGGAGATCCTCAACAACATACAAAAAGGATTAGCTCAATAGCTATCCTGCTCTCTCTGTAATCAGAAGATGAAAATCATAGACTACCTAGGCCTCAATATATAGGCCACAAGTCCTCCAATCTCATATAATACGTATTTCTCTTGGAAATAGATCCTTCTCCATGCAAGGAATACTTACTAGAAATATCAAAGCATCTGATAGTACACTGTCCCTCGTCTGATCTCAACTGGGTCTCTGTCTGAACTGACATGCATCAGTTATCCATGAGGAAATGCTCAGTTATCTGAAATAATAGTTGTCACATGCATGCAAGCATTAACAAACTATATTTCATTAATTTAACAACTTGTTAAATTAATCTAACTGGACTTAACTAGTTAGAACTAAGTCAACTTATTCTCTCATTATAGAACTCATACTTATTCCCTCAATTAGTGGGACAACTCATGTGCATGCTCACAAAGACTTCAAATTCGAATTTCCTTAACTAGTTAACTCAACTAAATTAATTAATTAATATTTCCGACTGCTGTCAAGACCAAAATTAATTTTACTTCCTATAGATAGACTAGGGACTGCTATAAACAAGAAGGGACCCCGAAATGCTATTTTTAGAACTTTCTATTTTTAGCAGTTTCACCTCTCACCCAATGTGGCCAATGACCTCACTGGCCAAACTACTATTTTTAGACATGATATTTTTAGCAGGTCTATTTTTAGAACATTCTAAATTTAACATTTCTTGTTGCACATTTTTCAACACTCCCTCTCAACAAGAAAGGCTTTCTCTCGAACCCGATCCTGTAACTCTGGAATGTTCTACATGCAACACATATACCCGGTCCACTTGCTCCAACAACACTTGGAACAAGAACACTCCCAACTAACCACTTTGTTGGGCTAGGAACATACTCTGATGTTGAAGCTCTACCTGCTGCTGACAAGTGCTCCCTCTCTAACATCTGCGCTACTGCAACATCTTCATGCATCTCACACCATTGCACACCTCTCTGTGCCACCTAGCACCGTGCAAATACTTGTGCCTCTCACATTGCTACAGCCTGCTAGCTATGCGATGTCCTGGGATTCCCTGCACTTCCGCTCTCTCTGCCACTCCATCCGCATATGTCTCTACCCAATCAGTCAGTTCCTGCTACTCCACATCGGGGCTCTCGTAGCAAGGTCTCATCCAAGAGGTTGTGTACCTCAAGGATCTTGCCCCTCCTCCTTGGGATGATCACTCTATATCGCCCCACCTCCTACCTAGAGGTATGGCTGAATGTGATCCCTCAGCCCACCTAGCTCAAAGTTTCCCCCTACTAGAGGTCTCTGAATGAGTATATGTCTGTACTCGATCTCCACTTAGCTTCCCCTGTTGTGGCTGCTCCACAACCTCCTGAAGCTGTTGCACCAATCGTGGCTCCTCCACAATCGTCTGAGACTTCTTCTGGCTCTGCACGTTGAGAGGTAATATACCCTCCCTCTCAACCACCAAGTCTCCATTAGTTGCCTTGTTGCTCAAAGCTTTGCATGCATCTTGAACCTCAAGAGCATACAGGTTCTTGGCCGTGAACCAATTTGCTTCACTTGTCTAGTGATGATGTGTCTAAGGAAAACCTTTCCCTTATTGAAGACTACATCATAGCCTCTCTCTTCCAGCATTGAGATCGACACCAAGTTTCTCTTCAGTCCTGGTACATACTTGACATCGGTCAAGGTAAGGCGAGATCCATGCTCCCTTCGAAAAATAACTATGCCTACACCTAAGACACTATACTTCTCATCATTACCCATCGCTATGAGTATCTGGAGATATTTCTCCTCCAAAGTACTGAACAAACTCTTGTCGCCGATCATGTGGAAAGAAGATCCACTGTCAAGAAACCAACCATTTCCCAACATGGATGAAACCATGCATGCGAAGAGTGTGAAATCCAACTCAAACTGCGAAGCAAGTGCCTCACCTTTAGATCCTTCCCCGGATCCCTTATTGGATTTCCTTTGTGGACAATTTGTAGCATAATGGCCCACCTCATGACAATGAAAGCATCACACTTTCAATTTGTCAACCTTCTTCCCATCATTGGAAGAACTGGATTCGGAAAGAGAAACCTTCTCCTTCCCCTTATTCACCTTACTCACTAGGGCACAGTTCTCCTCATCATGCATAGATGAAGAAATGTCTCTGGTGCTCCATCTGATCTCCTCTTGCATCAAATCCGACCATAGTCGTTCCCAATCTGGCAATTTCTCCCTTCCATTCACCGAGTCCTGGTAGCTGTGCCAGCTCTTAGGAAGGCCAAGGAGTGCTAGACTCACCATATCCTCATCCGATGTCATGATCCCTACACTTGCAAGCTCATCCCTGAATGTGATGAGCTTGGTCAGATACATAGAGATCGTCTCATCCCTTTCACACTTGATCTTTCGAAGTTTGTCCGTATGTGCCAGCTTCCTCTGATCATTGTTATTCTTATATAAATCTTTCAATGTTTTCCACATTGCATGTGTAGTCTCCTTTCCATGGAAGCTCAAGACAATGTGATCTCGTACTCCCTCCAAGAGAATTCTCCTAGCTCTAACCACACACTTCCTCCATTCCACCTACTTAGTCTTGTCAACAGGCTTAGGAATTTCTTGATCAATGAAATCCTTAAGGCCATTATCTTCCAAAACTGCCTCCATGCGATCCTTCCAAGCTTTATAGTTTGAGTTGCCATCAAGGGCATACTCAAGCCTCAAACCATAGAATGCCATCGATGAAATAGATGTGATAAGAACTTGAGATCTATATCCCGAATAATAAACTGCAAATTTCTCCTGCTAGTATATTGTTCTTGCTTAATCACCTGTGCTCTGATACCATGTAGAATTTTCGTAGAATTTTTCTACAAATCAGCTAGCTCTGATACCATGTAGAAATTTCACCTATAGAACAAACCCATATATGCAATGTCCTAAAGCATAATACTTGTTCTACTTCGATAAAACATTAAGTGGAAGCATAATCAAATTCATGAGCAACATCAAGTAGAAACCTGCATAAGTGATCAAGAGAAATAATCACACATAACACAGAATATATCACTGGGGAAAGCACCAGCATAAAACCCCAACTCTGTATTATCAATCAAGCGGAGATCCTCAACAACATACAAAAAGAATAAGCTCAATAGCTATCATGTTGTCTCTGTAATTAGAAGATGAAAATCATAGACTACCTAGGCCTCAATATATAGGCCACAAGTCCTCTAATCTCCTATAATACGTATTTCTCTTGGAAATAGATCCTTCTCCATGCAAGGAATACTTACTAGAAATATCCAAGCATCTGATAGTACATTGTCCCTCATCTGATCTCAACTAGGTCTTTGTCTGAACTGACATGCATCAATTATCCATGAGGGAATGCTCAGTTATCTGAAATGATAGTTGTCACATGCATGCAAGCATTAACAAACTATATTTCATTAGTTTAACAACTTGTTAAATTAATCTAACTGGACTTGACTAAGTAAAACTAAGTCAACTGATCCTCTCAATATAGAACTGAACCTTATCTCCTTTAATCAAGCAAGGATAAATTCCTAAATCAAGAGAGAAAATAATTGCATGATCTCACAAAGACTTCTAGTTTAATTTTCCATAATTAATTAACTCATGGAGATTAATTAATTAATATTTTAAACTGCTATTAAGACAAAATTCGTTTTTACTTCCTTTAGTTAGACCAAGGACTGCTAAAAATAGGAAGGGACCCAGAAATGTTATTTTTAAGACTTTCTATTTTTAGCAGTTTCACCTCTCACCCAATGTGGCCAGTGACCTCACTAGCCAAACTGTTATTTTTAGACATGCTATTTTTAGCACATTCTAAATTTAACATTTCTTGTTGCACATTTTTCAACACTGTTGAATTTTTAGTTTTATTTTATAATGGGTTTCATAAAAAAAAATCCATATTTATAAACCTATTTGAATAATGTCCAATCTCTTTGAATGGTTTTGATTAGAGTGTTTGGACCTGAAAGGAATTTGATATGCCCACTTTGGCATAAAAATTTTAGGTAAGTTTTTTTGTCATGCTAAAGGAGGTCTTCTAATGGATTCATTTGTGCATTTTGGCCTGAGAAGGTCGTATTTATTGAGGGATCCTTTGATGTTTCTGTTTGGGTAATGAGACTGAGATAATGAGATATGATTGTTTTGAACTTATAAAAGGAGATTTGTACATTGATGGGAAGACTTGCGCTTCAGGATATTTTTGTAGGCTCTGATGGATGTTGTTTATCATATTCTTGGTGTTGCATCCTCACAAGTCAAGTTTCCATATACAAAACACTACAATTAGTAAGTTGAATGTGAGTGACGGATTTCTCAATTCCAACATTTAGTTCAACCAGTTAGATTTATTGTAGATTGTGGAAATCCCCCCTATTACCTTCGATTTGGTGGTCATTTTCTAGTACAGAGGCATTAGTGACAACTACTTACTTTTTTGACTCGATACTCAATCCCTTCAATGAATTACACTTATTCTCTTAGCCTGCAGATTTGTTGAGCTTCAGGTATCAGATCTCAAGGTGTCTACCATAATTTTGAACACAGCAATGAAATTGCAGTGAATCCCATGCGAACTACTACCACGAGGGCTTCACTCAATGGACCTCTGACATATCATGTGCGTTTGTGGCATACTAAACAATACCCCTAAGTTGACTACATATTGGAAAATGCCTCTAAAAATCACATTATTTAACCCCTTACCAATACAAACCCAATGCACCTTACCAATTTAAAAAACCTCTACTTTCACTAGATATTGTAGGTATACATTTTTCATTAATTTTTCTTATACCCCTTTATATTTTTCCATTAAATTTGGTCTCCATTTATTATACTTGCCAAATAAATCCCTTTACCCCTTATATATCCCCCATACTTCATGTCATTTTTTCCTCAATATATATCCCCCAATACATTATTTCATTTTTTCCTCAATATATATCCCTCAATATGAACCCATGTGGTATGGTATTGCTCCCCTAATGAAGCCCATGATTGCTACATGATCCCCTGCATCTCCATCCTACGTCCCCCATAACCATGATCTCTCTGGTGGCACGTGATTTCACCAGTTCGTTAGTCTCTTCATTGTATTTGCTTGGGCCTCTGTGACATCAATTTTTGCTTTAGCTGATCCTATTCATGGGCATGTGGGGCCATTGGTTGCAAAGGAACGCCGCTTGGGATGGATGTTGGATTGAAAGCTTGATACCTGAGAAGGAGTGAAAATTGATTTTATATCATCATCAGATCTTTCACAATGCAATTATCATCGACGGTAGTGCCAGTCAGATATAGGACTCACCCCTTCTCTTGGTTGGATGCCCGAGATCAATTGGATTGATGATATATACTTTCGCACGCGATGATTGGAATTTTTTATTTCAAGCATTTTTCTTGGGATATAACTTTTGTATCATTACCTATTTATATACCGAATGCAAAATAATTTATCATTCTTTAATCCTGCAAACGACAAAAAATTACAATTTTGATCTAAACTTCAAGCTAACTGCTAGCATTATTGGTGAATTGGGAACCATATTGTGTGGTCACTCACTATCTAGATGTCGTGCCATAGATCACCTAACTATGTAACGAGGGGTATTTTATTTGTTTAATGGGACACTGTGCATGGGTATCATAGGCTTGTTTGAGAAACCTGGTTGATGATATTAGAATTTGCAAAAGGAAAATTCAAATCTTTGACGCAGTTAGGTATTATTGGTATTGCACTTCTACAAGAATTCTCTTGGTTTTAATGCTTTTCTGAGATATATTGTGCATAGCCTCTTCTCCAACATCTATTGGACCATTGCAGCCAGTGTTCTTGATAAATATTTGAATCACAACACTCTAATTTGGGGGGCTCAATTCATGTTGGTATCAATTCACGTGGTCCCTTTGGAAGCCTTTTTTTTAGTTAAAAGTGATTTTTGGAAGTTTTTGGGAGTGCATTTTTTATTCCAAGGATTTTTTAAAAGATATCAAGAGCATTTGTAAATTATGTTCATTGAAGAATGGCCATATGTCAATTTGTTGATGTATTTGATGATTTGATGGTGGGAAGTTATGAAACGCTTGTTGTCCAGTCATGCAAAACTAGGTGGATTAGTCACCTAATTGGAAGCATAAAGCAATTATTGTTGTCTTCATCAACATTTTTTTTCTTTGTGGCTAGTGGAAATAAATTTTCCAGCTTGGTCTTTTCAATATGGGTAAAAGATTGCAGGAGCTTTGTGAGAAGAAGACAACAGATGAACTTAGTAAAGAGGTTCTTCAATTGCAGTTTGTGGTAAATCTATTGTAAGTAGAGAATGTAACTCTTAAGAATAGGTTACAAACTTCAATTGCTAAAAAAGTCAACAAGATTGAACATTTGGAATCAACCATGGGAAAATATTTCCAGATGCTTGTAGATGAATTTCAAGAGAAGATTGATCTCCCTCATGAATTGTAGGAGGAAGTTGAGTCTTTTTCAAATTCAAATTTGAAGAAGAAACTAGAAGAGAAAAATAATCAACACATTGTGGAGATTGATTGTTTAAAAGAAACAATGATGGAGCAGGGACTAGGTTCAACACAAATTTCCTCACCTCATGGAGGCTCTGCACGCAATGGAGACCATTGCTTCTTAAGGGGGGAGGAATGATCCAGGTGGATATTGGTGGCCACCCACCTATTCCACCTAGACCTCCAGTTAGTTTCAATTGTTTCCTTGTTTATTTCAGCATTTACCATTTTTAGCATTTTTCGGGTCCCGAACTTTTGGAGCAATTTTGACCCCCTAAATAGTGTTTTTTTGAGGTCCACTATAAGCCCATAGCCAAAGGCAAGGGCATATGGAAAAACTTGTAGTACTCAGAGAGACCTTTCCAACAAGGTATCATATGCGCCAAATAGAGATAATATGACCAAGTTACGACCATGGGAAGTTGGCTACCCAACTAACCCCAACAAGGCCCATAAACTCTTGGTGTTTCATCTATTAGGGTTAGGGTTTTGGTTGTTTAGGTTTTTTTCATGTTTTTCAATAATAAATAAGCCCTTGAGCCTCATTGTAACATAGTTCTGAGGCATGTATCTGCCACATTTATTCTCAGAGATAAGCTACCATCGCTCGAGCTAGTCTTATTTCCATTCAATTTGTAAGCATATTTCAATATTTGATATTAATGAAATAAAGTGTTATTTCTGCTGCATCTTTGTGTTTATGGTTATATTTGTAATTTGTTGTGTTCCTATTTAAATTCAGATCACTTCCGTAGTTGTGTTTTTAGGGGGGGGAGGGGGGGAATTAAATGGTGACATATATTATTTCTTTGATCAGTGTGATGGGGACAATGTTCAAACAACTCCAGGAGTGTTGTTGTATAGTGGTTGAGCTGAGTTTGTCATATTTACAAGCCTCATTTTTTGTTTGTTGGTTGATGGTGTTGCTTCTTTTTGAAGCCTTTTTCCTGGTTCTTTATCGACACCTAGTTTCTTTGAAACTTTTTTGGAGAAGTTGATAGTGTTTTCCACCCTTGTGCCTCTGCAACAATCCTACTTCATAGATTGACCAATCTCATTGAGGTTTCACAACTCTCATCTTCAGAATTTTGGTACTTCAACATTTCATACTTCTTGATTGGAGCAGGCCTATGTTTTTTCCATTTAGTGGATCGTTTGGGATCTACACTTTCAGCTCCATTTTAATTTGAGCATTGTCATCTTTCTCTCTTTTGGGCAGGAGTTTTTTCCTATGGGTTTTACTTTCTTTCTCTGCTTATGAGAGTTTGCACATGGGTACCTAATCAAGCCTCGTTTTTGGGAACCCATTCTTTGTTTTCTTTTTTCTTTAGTTACTCCCTATGTTTCTCTTAACAGGGGGTGTTGGAGTTTGTCTTTTCCAACGCTTCATTTCCCTATGAGCTAAGTATGGTGAGTTGTAACCTCACATAGGGACTTGCATCTGTCTAGTTGTCGTAGTTATCCTTAACCGACACTAGGTCTCCTCCGTTACTATATAATGGAGGCTTTCTATGTACATTAACATAATAATGTGAGTAGTAGAATACTCTTTCAAAGTCAAACTTAAAATCAGAGCTAAGGCCCTAAAAATAATAAATGAAGTCACGAAAAATCAATTAAAAATTAAAAAATTGAGTAGAGAGTATAAAAAAAAAAAAAAAATTAGTAGAAACCTTTGAATAACCAATAAACAGTTTTTTTAAGTAGTTAAAAATAACTAAAACAAATAAATAAAATAAGGGAAAATAAAATAAGATAAAATGTAACATATATAAAAATACACAATAAAATAATAGAAATGAAGAAGAAAATAAAAAGAAATAAAAATTCAATCAAGTTAAAACTAAATAAAATTAAAATTAGGAAGACAGGACATGGACCCAACTTCTGTTAATTTTCCATCCATCATATCTATTCAGATTATTAGGCCTTCTTTCGTTTTCCAGGCTTCCTTGAATTTATGATGATGGAAATGACTAATCCTGGCAATGACATGGGCCTCCTCAATGCAGATGTGATGTTTAGGCTTTTCTAGATGTTCTGCCAAAGCTAAGGAATGGGCCCTGCCATGCTTGCTGTATGTGGCATTCTCATGAATCCTTTGATTAATTGAGTGACCAGTCTCACTTATGTAGGGAGTCCCACAAGAACAAGGGATAACGTAACCACCTCTCATATTTTTAAGGTCCACCGAGTCTTTTACAGATCTTAGGGAGCTCCAGACGATATTTAGAGGCCTAAAGGTTGAAGGAACCTTATGTTTCCTTAAGATCTTCACAATCTTGTTAGTGGTCCCTTGGATAAATGGGAGATGCACCCCCTGTTGGATACCTATACCAATAGGTTTCATATTTCATGATTGGCAAATATAAGTGCCAAATATGCTCCATTTTGCTGCCACAAAGGTTCCATATTTGCAATAAAAGAAAAGGTGTATATAGGCCTACATATTCACAAAAAATTTTGGATGACCCAACAGCCTAATCTGGATCATGCCATGTTTTCAATTTATGTTGTAGAATAGAGAAAGAAATCTGTCCAAACTGTTTAATCTTGGGAGATCAGTAGCTAGGTAGAGAAACTAAGGTTCCCAACTGCTTAATCTGGGGCCTTGGAATGAATAAGGGTAGTATTAGATAGGAAATGAAAGCAAAAAAGCCAATGAAAAAGAAAAGGGCATACAAAGGGTTTGCAAGTCCAAGTGTGCCCTCCAAGAAGGAATAAAAAATGTTAGGTGAGCTAGTTGGGTAGGTAGATGGGGTTGCAGAAGTGATGTTTCTTCAAAAACCAAAGTTGCTAAGCAATGTCCAAAAAAAAAAAAAAAAACACAATATAGTGGAGCATGACTAACTTCCTTTCCCATTTGTATATTACTCATTACTAACACCCCTTCATAAATTCGTTCATAGGACAAACTCAAAGTTTTGTGATGGTACTTATGGCCTTTAAAAGCCACATTTCTTGTGTAAAACTCTTTTCATTTTCATCAACTCTTGACTCCCAGATATTTTCAAGAAAACTCATTGGTACTAGCCCTCATCTATATGTTCCCTCCATATTAACAACTAACTCTACTACTTAGCTCCCTATACTCCATTATCCCTACTATTATAACACCATGGTGTATAAATCCCACATTGTATAAATATTCCCCCTTGGCACTATAGCCATAATCTTCACTCCCTAGGAATTGAATTAACACCTAGTTAAGGTCAAGAACCCATGTTCCACCTTTTTCTCCATCTCAACCCATTTCCCTACCCAAAAGCTCCATTTTTGCCCTAAAAAGACCCTTGAAGAAAGCCTTTTAATCCCCTAAACCATCGAAGGGCGGAAACATTATGAAAATATCCCCATCCCGCCTTATCCTAAGGTCGGGAGCTAGTTTTGCCTTTTTTGAACAATTTCACCGAAACCCTTTTTCTATAAGTTTCACAGTTTCCTAATGTTGGCAGACCGAAATTTAACTTTTTCAAACAAAGCCGTGGAAAAACCTTTGAAATCCATTTATCGCATGGAGGGTCCCGCTGGTCGCACTGGCCAAGAAATATAATTTTTTAATTCCGCCCACTCACTGCTATTTCCCATGCAAGTAATCCTCCAGATGACCGTCTGATTGCAGCTGTCCCAGATCTACGGCTCGCAGCGATTTCGGAGGAGCCCGACGTCTGATAATTAATAAAGACTGGATTTATCGCCCGTGCAAGTTCGTCACCCGACAGCCGTCAGATCGTGCGCCCGCAGATCAACGGCTCACATCCATATCGGAAGATCCCCGACGTCCGACAGATACCTTCCGATATCTGTCAGACGCTTACGTCACGCGGGGACAGATGTCGCATCCAAATTCCATCGGAGCCCCCTCTGACAGATTACTTGCCGTGCAGGAGGGGTCCCGATATGGCAACACCTGTCCTGCCCACGTCCCCGTCCTGCTGTCATGCACGTCATCACCACGTCCGCCCACCTCGTCCCTCATTCGCCCACCTGGCCCGCCACCTCATCTGTCCCCGTGGACCGGTCTTAGGCCACCACGTCACCCGATGACGTCCTGCTGACGTCATCCAACCCGGTCCCTCATGCTGATGTCATCCAAAAAAGCGTGCCAATAAAGTATAAAACCATATTTTACGGTTTTTTCGCTAATTTTGTCATTTTTCTGGGAAAAGCACCTCTCCGCTGTCTGCATGCATTCCACGACGACCATTCTACCAGCCAGCCTACGACCATTAGCAAGAGTTCAGAGCGCTAACCCAGCTGCTACTTCATCCCAAGCCACTGTTTAAACAGGTATTTGACACTTCGTCTTCTCTCAAGCTGGTTTTTTCATGATTTCTGGTAAAATCCACTATAAACAGGCATAAGACTGAAATTCAACCAGGAACCCAACTATATCCTACCTCTATTGGACTGTTTAAGGTTGAAACGCTGTGGCGGAAACCTCCTTTAACTTCAATTTCTGTCAAAACCCTGCCCTGTTCGCGCAATCGTGAACTCACTGCATTGCTCCCAAACTGTCAAAGGAAGTCTGTCAAACTACATAAAGGCCTTCTCAGAAAGCTCAGCACTGTTATATTTGACTGTACACCAACCCTGTTAGTTTCGGTCCCTCTCAATTCCACTGTTTCAGTTAGCAGACCCGGCATCTCAAGAAATACTTGAGGCAGACATGGATACCCCTGCAGGATCGGCAGCCCTCAATGTTACTCCCTTGAATGCTCCTCAGAGAGAGCTGGACTGGCAAGACTTTGCAGATTTAGACTACCAGATCTCAGAAGACGCCCCATCCAGATGCACATTCCACATTCATCTGCTAAATGAATTCAGGGCTAGGCACAGAGATGGAACAGATATCCTAGGCATTTGGGAGTCCTCCCTCCCAACTTTTAAGATACCCCAAGTCAAACAGTTCCCTGACCTCATCTACTTGTGTGCTAGTTGTTATGATCCAATACAGAGGGCTGTAATGAATCCTTGAGGCGAAGTTGTATTTTACACTACCCCTCAGGCCATCAGGGATATGGTCCAATTCAAAACCCAAAGAAAACTGGTTCCTCTATCCCTGCTGGACCTAATCAATCAAGGGGCCAAGATACTCACAGAGGCAGAGATCTTGAAATTAAATCAACTGTTTATTAAGAAATCTGATACAGTGCTACACCCTCCCATTTTTTATGGCTACTTAAATCAACTTGGCCTGGACCTGGCCTACATGATAAGCTCAGTACTGGGGTATAAGTCAATGGAATTCATAGAGGAAACTGTACTAGTCATGATGACAATGTTT
>APFE031262571.1:5121-16138 GCA_000404065.3 Pinus taeda
TGAATTCTTGACTTTTGGCGCCAAAGGATTTCCTCCTGCTTTCTTCTTTCCTCCAGTCTGATTAGCACCTCTCCTTCTTCCTGCGCACTCTCCTCTATTCTTCCTTCTTCTATTATTTTTTGTTGTATCCTTTTCATGGCTATTTGGAGTTGTTCCTTGTCTTTATGGATGTTGCCAAATTCTTCTTCGTTCCAAGTCTTAATTTTGCTTTTCAACTCCTTGAGTCTCAATTGGAGTGTGTGCATCTTATTCTTACCTTGTATTTCTCCTTCACTATTCTACCACTAGGGTTCCAACTTGTCTATGAGTGTTGGATCTCTTAGCTAGAAGGCTTCAAAGCTAAAAGGTTTGTGTTGGTTTTGATTATTAATGGCAATTTCAAGTTTTATTGGCCAGTGATATGATCCTTGGCATGGTAAGATCATTGCTTCGTAGAATATATCTTTCCCAAGGAAGTGTTCTGTGGCTGAGAACCTATCTAATCTAGAGGCTAGCTGCCTACTGCCTCCTCTTCTATTATTCCATGTGTATTTTCCATTGATAGTATTTATATCAATCAATTGGAGGGTTGTCTGGGTTTCCCTGAATCTCTCCATATCTGCATCCTCCCGTTGCAGGCCTCCTTTCTTTTTCGTTGTGGTTGTTATCATATTAAAATCTCTTGCTATCACCCATAGTTTTTCTGTGTGTAGGTTGCCCATTCGACATAGCTGTTTTAGAAAGGCCTCTCTCTCAAGCGGTATATGAGGCCCATACACCGCTGATACAAGGAACTAATATTTATGTCCTACCATTCTAAATCTCCCTGATAGAATCCTTTGCATTCCTATCCATAGGTCAGCCATTACTTCTGCAGGATTCCAAGTATTGTTATACCCCTTGCAGTCCCTTTTGCATCTATTGTCATACTTTCATAATAAGGCTTGATTTTTTTAGAATTTCCTCCATTTTTGCTACCATTATTTTTGTTTCTTGAAGCATGAATGATCTAAGTTTTTTCTTTTTTGATCCTCTCAGCCAGTTACCTTTGCTTAACCTTTCTGTTAAACCCTCTTATATTCCATGATATAATAATCATTAGGATGGTTGTGTTGTTTGGTGGAAGACCGTTGAAAGCAACACTACTCTTCCTGTGTTGACTAACATTTCTCCCATAATTTGAATGGATTCTTGTAGGTTCTTCTGTCCTCATTTTCCCCCCTTTCCCTTTATTTTGATGTTCCTGGCTATTATCCTGTTGTGTTCCAATCTGTTCATTCATCCCTGTTTTCCCACTCTCTTGCTTTTCTTTGTATTTTTGGAAGATGTCTTTGTATAGTTTTTTATCTTCTTCTAGGATGAACTGTTGACAATAATACTGAGAGGGGGGGGGTGAATCAGTATTATCTAATTCTTTTACCAAAACTTTCTTATTTATACTTTAAATTATTTTTGCATACCAATACCATAAATAATGAGCATGAACAAGAAAATCAGACAGTCACATCAAAGAACACCAGATATAAGGTGGAAACCCAATGTGGGTGAAAACACCTGCTGCAATATGTCTCTATGTTCTTTCAAATTAGAAACTCCTTTTACAATGGTCTTTACTGGTGCAGTCCTTTACCAGTACGCAGGCTGCAACCTGCAGAGAGCTACAACTCTCTCTCGTTTTCCAGTCTCTCCTGGAAGGGAGCTACAACCCCCTACTTCATTTCTTTCAAGGACCACTTTTCATAAATTTTCAAACTGGATCCATAAATATCAAATGATCATCAAGTACCAGTAAGTCACCCAGATAACCAGATCCACAATAACAGAAAACTAAACCCAGAACACCTTCTGTGGCGTCTCCTGCGGCGTCTCCTGTGGCGCCTCCTGCGGTGCCTCCTGTGGCGCCTCCTGCTGCGTCTCCTGCGGCGCCTATGCACTTCCGCAGCTGCAGTGCTCGAGAGATCACCCTTCACAGATTTGCTTTCCACTTCACTTTCATATAGCTCGAGCTTTTGAAACAATAACCCAATATTTCAGATCTTAAGATATTCAAACCAAAAGCATACACAAGCCAAATGATCTCCTTTGCTTTATATAGGCAAGCTCTTCCTCAAATCATGGACCAATACCACGGGCCAAAACCATAACAAACCAATACCATCAACTCAATACTAGGGATCAACACGTCTGTCGAGATGCCATGATCCAAAAACCATAGGTTCAAATTCCAAGGACTAACTACGATGGACCAAAGGTAAGTTTTCCCACATGAAATAAACTTTTCTCTGCATAAAATTCCGTGAACTTTTCTCCACATGAAATAAACTTTTATAAGCTTTTCTCTGCATAAAATTCCGTGAACTTTTCTCCTGCGTACTTCTTAATTCTCATCATATTGAGAGCCATGCCATGGGTGTTGCCATCAAGTACAACATCTGTAACATATAACCATACCAGAAACATAATGCCAACACTTCCCTCTCTTAATCCATCAATGATATCTGACCCATGAGGTTCATATCTTCAGGGTGACTCGAATTCAGTTGTCCTTGACTGGAACATGTCAAGGAATCTCATCTTCCAAGTGTGTGAAGTGGTCCTAAATCACTAAGTCGCACTTTTATTCGACCACGCAACTATCGAAAGAAAAGTCATGTTGTTTTTAGTTTTGGCCTATAGATAGGTCGCACAATTCAATTTTACATGCGATAACTTTGGAGAATTTAAATTTTTTAATTTTCATGATGTCTTCAGATGGAAAATCTTCACTTGCATGTTATGTTGGACGACTTTGGGTGCGATTTGAATTCTAAAAATATGTGTATGATTTTCCAGTGTTAACATAATCTACTCTTGTTCATCCTAGTTCTCTATTCCAAGTTCCTTGAAAATATATAAATATGCAACATTAAATATAATGGAAATTCCTATGTTAGGGGGTAGCTCAATCTTGTAGGAATTTGTTGAGAACTTACTCAAGACCTTGTAAGGTCGAATCTTCTTTAATTTAAGTTTATTATATTCATGCTTTGGGAACCTTTCCTTCCTCAAATGGGCCAAAACCATGTACCCATCTTCAAAATTCACTTCCAATCTCTTAAGATAAACTCTTTTCTTGTATTTAAGGTTGTGGTTGTGTAGCTACCCCTTGACCTATTCATGTGTCATTTGCATGGATGTAGAAAATTCTTCTACAACATCACTTTGAGCACCTTCCTTTCCAAAATTCTTGAGTTCAAAAATACCTCCAGGATGCATGCCATATACAATTTGAAAAGGTATTTTTCCTATACTCCTATTAGGAGAATCATTATAGGAAAACTTAGCTTGTAGGAGAACCTAATCCGATTATTTATTATGCTCATTAACTAGACACCTAAACAAATTTCCCAAACTCGTGTTAACAACATTAGTTTTCCCATCGGTTTAAGGATGATAGGTTGAGCTATATATGAGTTTTGTTCCAAGATTCCTCCAAAAGTGCCAAATAAATTTTGTGTCTTAATTTGAGACTATACTCCTGGGTAGTCCATGTATTCTCACAACTTCCCTCAAAAACAAATTAGGAGTGTGAGTAGCATCGTTTATTTTTCAATAAGGTATAGAGTGTGCCATCTTGTAAAATCTATTGCCAACCAAAAAACTAAGTCATTTTTCCTCTGATTTTTTGGCAAACCCAAAACTAAATCCATGCTAATTAATTCCCATGGCCTATCGGATATAGGAATTTTATGATATAACCCAACATCTTACTATCTTCCCTTAGCATATTGAAAAATATTGCACCTTTCCACAAAATTCTAGACATTATTCCTCATACCTTGCCAATAATAAAAACAAATCAACAATGCATACTTCTTATCATGGTCAAAATTCCTAGATATTCCTCTACTATCCTTATCCTTCAAAAAATTATCTCTCAATGATCCTTTTGGAATGCGAATGTGTTTCAATTGAACTTTAGTCCCTCTTGAATCATGTACTCGAGCCATGGACTTTGATCCCTGCTAACAAGGTTTTCACAAACTTCATAAATTCTTTTGAAGTATGAATCATCCTTATACAATTCTTAGAGGTGTTCATACCCCAAAGTGTTGATCTCAAATTCCTGCAAAACCACACATCTCCTACTCAAATCATCGAAGAAATTACTAACATTTCCTCTAATATGTTTCAAAACAAAAGAAGGTTTTCTCATGTATTCAACCCATTTGTTATGTCTTTAGTTCAACTTATATTTTCTGGTTATGAACTACAATGCATGATTTTATATCTATAGTGTTGTAGCTTCTATTTTGGTTTAAGCCTTATTTTGAGTTTTATCACAAAATGAAAGAAATATCAAAATAAATGAAATTCAAACCATTGGCTACAAGCCAAGTAGGTTCAAGAGGCACAATCAAGCGATAGCTTGATGAGTACAATGAGGTGTGCTATGAGGAAACAATAAGCACGAAGATTAATGAAAGGCTCAACCCCCATAATTGACCATGTCATGAGCATGGTTGACCAAAATGTGTGCCCTAAAATCAATGTGGGGGTTCAACCTCAATGAAGCTCCCTTATATTCTTTACGCCCGCAAGGTTTAAAAGAAATAACCTAAATAGCTTATTTTATTTGATTGATGAAACAAATTTTAAATGTAAACCCATGAGAAGATCTGCGTTGTTTGATCAACAAGCCACATATTCAATGGTAATTGTAAAAGTTAACTAGAATGGGTTTTTTTCAGAGATCTGATGTGACAGTGTACCTGCGAGAAGATCTGGGTCGTCCGATCAACAGGCCATAGATCCAATAGTAATTGGGTGGGTAACTAATTAAATGTGATGACATATCAAATGCAGTTTAAATTTGTTGATGTCCAGGCCAATCTCAGCCGTCCATCCAAAGAGACAGGATCCAACAGATATCAGGTGAAGAAATAATCGGGTTTTAGCATTAAAGTCAGGCCTGATAGATTATTAATTGGTGGTTTATATTTCCCATGTGTTAGGATATTTCGACACATAGGAAATAATTAAGTATAACTTGGTCTAGTGTAGAGTTAGGTAAAGTGTGTTTCTTTACTATGTAATTTTCTAACTTACAATCTTACGGTCACGATATGTAGTGATCCGACGATTCATTCTCTCTTCGGTATTACCGACACTTAATCCATGGCTTAACACCTGATTGGTCCATGATCTCTATTTAAAGTGCATGGAGGGCCATTTGTAGGTTAACTGTTCATGAGAGAAGCTTATGTAAAATTTCATTCTTTTATTAATAAATTGCCTGAAGTGGCCGCATTGGCTTAGGCTGTGGACTATTTCCCTCTTTGAGGGTTTTAACCACGTCAAAAATACTGGTGTACTGATCTGTGATCTATTTGTGAGTGGTGTCCTTTGGTGTTCTGTCTGAGGAACTTACCCTATAAATTCCTACATGGTATGGGAGCTAATTTGAGGGCCGCACCCATTGGTGATCCAAATCTAAAGCCGGTAGAATTGCATCCAACTGTCGTTTCCTAGATCTGCTATTTCTGACTGCTTTCGGGCCGAGAGGGCTGCTCTGTTGTGTTAGGAGCATCTGTTCCAGTGAGGAACCCCTTTCATTTCACGCAAAAAGGTTTCTGGTAGCCCTAGTTACGTCATTTTTAAGATCTGGAGGTATACAATGTTTATTTGCAGTTTCTAGTTACTTTCTCTCTGTTTATTATTTCGGTTTATTTAGCTTCTTTTTTTATTACCGGATCTATACCTTTCATTTCTACATATGCTCTTTTCCCTGTGACTTTGTACAATCTGGGAAAATCAGAAATAGAGGGGAAGGATTTTTCTCATGAGTATGCTCTTTTCCATTGCGCCTTAGTGTGATCTCGGAAAATCAAAACATTGAGGAAAATATTTAGTTTCCAGGTAAAGATAACCTCAAGCCGTAAGGCTTGTTTGTGTTCGTATGTTCGTGTTGGGTTTTGTTTTTTTTTGTTTTGTAGGGAAAAAGAGCTTTCTCAAGCAAGCACACAACCCAACGCTTCAGTGACTAAAACCCCCCCTCTCTCTCTCTCTCTCAAACTTTTAGTTTAGCTCACTTGGTCCAAAGCTAATTTATGAGAGTAGAGGTCTTGAGTTCAAGTCTCCTTTTTGAGCTTGGAAAGGGGGCATATTATTTTTAACATTATCATTCATTACCGCACATTCCTGCACTTCGTCAGCATCTGCATCAACTTTTCTTCAAAAAGCCATAACTTCATCCGGAAGCCGTTTTCAGAACTGTTTTTTTTTAACCAGCCTAATTTTTCGAGATCTTTCAATTGGAACACTTAGTTTCATCATATATAGCATCAGTTTCTATTAAAATGGAAAGTCCATGCCAGGTTTTTCTTGATAGCACCAACTACTTCCATTGGTGGTCCTACATTGTGGATTTACTTAGAAGTAAAGGTCTTTATAGAATAGCCACAAGCCAAGAAACCAAACCAGAAGATGAAGATAAGGCAGCTAAATGGGAAAATAGGCAAGATAAAGCACATGGGTTGATAGGGATGTTTATTTCTCCAGATCTTAGATTCCATATTGCAGAACTTGATACTCCTGATGAAGCATTGAAACAGATTACTAAAGTTTTTGGAATAAAAAATGAACTTAGAGCCCATCAACTTGAAAATGAGTTGCTTACATTGGACCCTAATAATTTTTCTTGCATTGAAGATTTCTTGTCCAAATTCAAGACCCTTAGATATCTCTTGGAAGGTGTTAAGGTTAAGAAAGAAGATAGTAACCTTATTTATTCCATCCTTACTAAATTGGGACCAGCCTACTCTGTATTTGTTTCCACCTTCCATTCTACAAGGGAAGCTTTCATTTGTCAAGGAAAAGACTACAAGGCCCCTTCCTTTGACTCTTTTTGTGATTCTTTAATAAGAGAACAAAAAAAACTCTTACACCTTGGTCTTCTTAATCTTGGAAACTCTTCCAAGAAAGCGTTAGCCGCCCAGCAGCAACCAAATTTAAAGAATCCTAAGAAGTCATATCCTAAAAAGAATGGTCCTAAACCAAACAAGGGTCCTAAGCAAACTCAGTCTCAAAATGAAAGATCATTTCAGCAAAATGATAAGACCAATAAAAACAAATGGAAGAAGACTGATAGACATTGTAATTTTTGTAATCGAGATGGCCACTTAGAATCTAAATGCTTTAAGAAGATGGAAGCCTTGGAAGCCGCAATGAAGAAACATAACATCCATGTGGAGCATTCTTCTACTTCAACTTCAACTTCATCTTCAGGAATGGCACTTTCTGCATGACGTTGTCAATCATCTCAGTCTGGTTATGCACTAAATGTATCTTCTTCTTCTCATTCTCATGAGTGGCTCATTGATTCTGGAGCTTCTGATCACATGGCCAAAAGCAAAGCCATGTTTTCTCTTTAAATGATTGTAACACAAAAAATATATATGTTGGTGATGATAGATCTCTTAGTGTTGTAGGGACTGGAACTGTTCATATAGACAATGGTCAATTTAATGATGTATTATGTGTTCCAACCTTATCCTGCAACCTTCTATCTGTATATCAGATAACCCATTCAGGTGAAGGTAAAATCGCTGAATTTTCACCTCACGATGTTGTAATTAAGGACCTAAGAGATCCTAGACAGATTTTAGCTACTCGAATTGCTAATGATTCTACATGGTTGTATAAGTTTCACAACTTTGGGTCATCAAATCTTCCCTCGGTATTTGTTGCTCATAATGATGAAGTGAGAAAACTTTGGCTTGAGTGATTTGGTCACTTAAACTATCGCTCCCTTCAGAATCTATGTAAAGAAAATATGGTGAGAGGTCTTCCAATGGTATCTTGCAGAGATGGTGTTTGTTCTGGATGTGTACTCGGAAAACATCATCGGGACAGTTTTGAGAAATGTCCCTCTTGGCACGCCTCAGCCCCTTTACAGCTTGTGCATAGTGATTTATGTGGTCTACCTCCATTTGTTTCATTCTTTGGCTACAAGTATTTCTTAACTTTCATCGATGATTTCTCCAGACGCACTTGGGTATACTTCTTAAACCTCAAGAGTGAAGTATTTAACATGTTCTTGGCCTTTAAGGCCTTTCTTGAAAAGCAATTTGGACATCAAATTCTTAAGCTAAAATTTGATAATGGCGGAGAATATGTTAACAAAAAATTCATCAACTTTTGCACTAAGAATGGAATTCAAATGCAACATACGGTTCCATATACTCCACAACAAAATGGTGTAGCTGAAAGGAAGAATCACACATTAAAGGAAATGGCTAATTGTATGATGCAATATAAAGGACTTAGTCTTAATTATTGGGCAGAAGCAATCAACTGTGAAAATTACATAATAAATCGTACTCCTACTAAGGTTTTAAAGAATATCACTCTAGAAGAGGCATAGAGCTCAATTAAACCAAATGTAAGTCACTTTCGTGTTTTTTGAAGTGAAGCATGGGCCCATATTCCAGATGAGAAACATAAAGCTTTAGAACCTAAGAGTGAAAAATGTATTTTTGTTGGATATTCTAAAGATGTCAAAGGATATAGAATTATTCCACTTAAGTCCAAAAATGTTACCATTAGAAGAGATGTAAAGTTTGCTGAAAATATATCGTCCTATGAGCCTAGCTCGGCGGATGTGCCACCTCTCTCTATCTCTTCTACTTTTGAAAATATTTCTTCTTCAGATGATGAAAGTGATGATGACAATTCTCCCCCACCTTCTCAATATCTTCCTTCAGCTCCTCAACTTCCAAAATGGGTCTGTGCTACTCGGGATGCAGCAGGTGATCTTGCCGGTGATCCTACAGATTAGTGACGTACACGTTCTCAGTTCGATAGAGCCTCTTCTTTACTAGCTCAAGCTTCAACGAATTATGATCCTGACACCTTTGGCAGAAGATTCAGGCCATCCAGATTGGGACGCAGCTATGAATGAAGAATATCGTTCATTATTGGCAAATGATACATCGGATCTTGTTCCTCTACCAAAGGGACGAAAATTTGTTAGATGCAAATGGGTTTACAGAACCAAGTATGGACTAGATGGGAAAGTTGATAAACATAAAGCTCGTCTTGTTGGTAAGGGTTTTTCACAAGTTGAAGGCATTGACTATATTGAAACCTTCTCCCATGTTGCCAAAATGAACTCTTTCCGCCTTGTTGTTTCCCTTGCTGCCTTTTTCAAATGGGAAGTCCATCAGATGGATGTTAAATCTCCCTTCTTGCATGGGGACTTGCATGAAGAAATCTATATGGAACAACCCATTGGCTTCATCCAAACAGACTCCAGCCTTGTATGTCGACTTAAGAAATCTCTTTATGGTCTCAAGCAAGTTCCTCGGGCTTGGTATGCCAAAATGGATAGCTTTCTTTTAGAATCTGGCTTTTCTAGGTGTCATTCTGACAATACTGTCTACACCAATAAAGTGGGCAAGTCTCTTATCATTCTTTTTCTTTATGTTGATGATCTTATCCTCACTGGTAGTGATCCCAACCTTATCAACCATGTGAAGTCCAACCTTAAAAAGAAGTTTGAAATGACAGACTTAGGAGACTTGCATTATTTTCTCGGTCTTCAAGTCTTGCAATCCCAGGAAGGTATTTCCCTTTCCCAATCCAAGTATGTCTGTGATCTTCTACGCCATTTATTTTCACATGGAAGATTGTAGCCAGCTCCTTCTCCCTTTCAGTCTGGAGTCAAACTTTCAGTCTCTTGTACTTCTCCTGAAGTTGATGCTACCTTATACCGTCAACTTGTAGGAAAACTCTTGTATTTAACCCATACTCGTCCTGACCTTTTCTTTGTTGTTGGCCTTGTTGCTCGTTTTATGCAAAACCCCCGTGAAAGTCATTGGAAAGCAGCTAAAAGAATACTTCGTTATGTTAGAGGTACAATACAGTTTGGGATTCATTACAGTGCCAAAGCAGCTCCTCTATTAGTTGGTTTCACTGATTCTGATTGGGCTGGTGACCCTGATGATTGGAAGTCTACTGCTGGTTATGTGTTCACTCTTGGTTCAGGACCTATTACATGGGCTTGCAAGAAACAAGCTGACATTTCTCTTTCTTCAGCAGAAGCATAGTATCGTGGTGCCGTAGAGGCTAGTAAGGAAGCCTTGTGGCTTCGTCAGGTCCTATCAGAGTTTGGTTTTCAGCAGCAGCATCCGACTACACTTTGGTGTGATAATCAAACTGCCATTCAACTTTGCAAAGATCCAGTTCAGCATCAGCGCAGCAAACACATTGAACTACACATGCACTTCATCAGAAAGCTCATTCATGACCATGTTCTTGAAGTGCAATATTGTTCAACAGATGATCAAGTTGCAGACATCTTTACAAAGGCTCTCACAGAGGTGAAGTTTACTAAACTTCGATTTATGGTTGGGGTTCAGGAAGTTGTCACTAAGGGGGGATAGGCTCTAGTGCCTCCTTCCTTCTCCTATTGTGTCATATTTGTAAATCCTTCAATCCTATCCCAAGTTGTTCTTAAGGGGGGATGTTAGGATATTCCGACACATAGGAAATCGTTAAGTATAACTTGGTCTAGTATAGAGTTAGGTAAAGTGTGTTCTTTACTATGTACATTTGTAACTTACAATCTGACGGTCACGATATGTAGTGATCCGACGGTTCATTCTCTCCTCAGTATTACCGACACTTGATCTGTGGCTTAGCACCCGATTGGTCCATGATTTCTATTTAAAGCGCATGGAGGGCCATTTGTACGTTAACCATCCACGAGATAAGCTTAGGTAAATTTTCATTCCTTTATTAATAAATTGTCTGAAGTGGCCGCGTTGGCTCAGGTCATGGGCTGTTTCCCTCTTTGAGGGTTTTAACCACGACAAAATACTGGTGTATTGATCTGTGATCTGTTTGTGAGCAGTGCCCTTTGGTGTTCTGTTTTAGGAATTTACCCTTTAAATTCCTACAGATAATTTTTAGTGTAATAGAGTTACAAAATAGTGTTACAAAATAGTGTAACATAATAGTAGAACATAAAACATAAAATAAAAAAATAATACAGTGG
>APFE031262576.1:0-20597 GCA_000404065.3 Pinus taeda
GTTGTGGTCCAGTGGAAGGACATTCGTTCAAGTGAACAGTTTGAACGCACAAACATTTTTGGACAGCACAAGAGAATCCAAAGGTAACTCGGGGGCTGTATCAAGGGCTAATTTGCAGTGACAATGCCACATCATTTCTAGCCTTTTTGATGCCACATCATTTTTAGTCGTTTGGAGAGATGGTGACACCTCATTTCTAGCCGTTTGGATTAACTTTACTATTAAAAGGACTGTAACATGCCCATTTCTATTTATAGGGAAGTTCTTATTATGAAATAAGAGAACAAAGCCTAGACTATTTCATGCCAATAATGTGAGCTGGCTCATGGACTCATCATTTTTAGCATATAACAAATTTGTTATACAATTTAAATATTTATCATTATATAATTATAATTATTTATATTAAAAGATAATGCATGTGCTGATAGGAATCGAAGAATAATATGTAATGAAATGTAACCTAACATGATGCCCCTAACATGATGCCCTGCAAATGAAGGATTCTTATATTTAATAATATTAAAAATTTGTTATTTCATCGTGAATAAAGGATATCTTTTAAAAATAATACATGAAATTTATCCTTTAAACATTATAACATATGGATTAAATTTAATTCAAAATAAATCCAAATAATAGCTCCCAAGTTATATTTACTATGGGTCATAGACATTAGGAGTTATGTATGATATATGTTTGTTAGAACTATTTTATTACTAAATTTTTTGAGAATAATTAAAATGTGAGAATCAAAGAATATGTAAATCAATAAATTATTCACACAAATGAATACAATAAGCATTTTAGGGAACTTAAAATAAGAGGAAATCTAGCTAGAATGTAAGGCCAGTGTTGTTCTTTTATTTCTTTAGTAATGGAAATGAAAACACAAAGAGAGATACTTACTACGAAGTTTGTTTTGACATGATGGCTTAAGTGGCTACTACAAAATCTTATTCCTTGACTATTGTTTCCTAACATCTCGCTCATATATGCCTTGCACAACCATGAAACAAATACAAAGTCAAAGGAATTGAATCTCCTCTATCTCAACTTGCCTAATATTTGGTATAGGCTAATACCATCTACATTTAATGATTTTGTATTCCTCTACCCTCAATTAGCACTAGGTTTTAGACCATCTAAAATCCTCTTAAATGTCTACATTAGGGAAAATTTGAAACATGGAATTTTATCCTAAAGTGTACAAATGTTTCCAAATCCTACTAGCTACTTAAATTGTTTAGCCATATTCATATAAAATTATAGCATTTATATACTCTAAAAAAATTTGAAGAATTTTAGCATAAAATAATTTTAACCTAAAAAATTCATGGGAATCATTTTAAAAAAGAAAAAGGAAAGCAAAAAATATTTCATTGGAAAAAACATGGAAAATAAGTTTATATATGAAAATTTTGTCCTAAGATTTATGATTTTCTAGATGTGGGTAGGTCCACCTGTGCCATCAACTTAGTACCATGGTGGTCAACAAGGTAGCTCCACTTGTGGCAAGCCTAAATTTTATACATGAGATCTTGTTGGGATGATTTTTACACCATTACAAAGATCACTATATGAAGAATTCTGGCAAAACAATATTGTGAATTTTTTACTCGAGGAATTTCCATTTGATTGACCAAAAAGGATTTTCAAAATTTGGAACTTTGAGTCTCTTAATTGGGACATGCCATTAACTTAAAAGGTACTCCCCCAATAGAAACACCTAATGTATGGGGCACAAAAGTGGCAATAAACATCTGAGTAACCAATGGAATGAAGGTGGACATAATGGGTCCTTATTCTACATTTCAAAAGTGGGAAGAATTTGCTTTATATTGGATGGGCCTCTAATTCTTGACATCATGTGAGAACTACATAGAAAGGTAAAGAGGATCATCAAAATGAGGCCTATTCAGTCGAACAAGTAAAGAGTCTAAAAGAGTCTATCAGAGAAAGGTTGTAATTCAGTGGAAGATGTTCACTAATGAATTCAACTTTTATGTGTTAATCTTCCTTTGGATGTCATGTATGAGTCCTAGCTATATCTATGTTTGTGTCATTATTTATCCAAAACTAATATTGATTAATGGTTTGTGATTCCTCAACCTTTTGAGGAAATCCTCTAATACTTCTTGACTCAAGTCTATTTTCATCTATCTATTTACTTCTTGAGGCCCCTATCCATCCTCGTGTACCTTGCTACTAATGTCCTTGAATTAGTTAATAGCCAACACTGTCTATGATGATAGTATCATAACCATTATTATCTAATGGAACTTTATCTTTGTCATCTAACAAGTGTTTCAAGTTCTATTAGCATTTTGGCTTAAGCACAAAATAAGGGTCCAAACCTCATGATAGACCAAAACTCAATAGTTCACCTCCTGACATCTACTATCCATGTCAGTTGCTACAACTATCCAGTTGCCATGTTAGCACCATTGCACATGCTAATCTATTTCACTTTGTTAGCACCATCGCATATCCTAATATATATCACCTTGCGACATCATATGTCAATGTCAACAACATGCCATCTTGAAGTCTATGCCAAATCGGTACCACATTCCAACAAAAAGAGGAGAGTGGGCATTCGGTGTGTGAGAATGTGTTTATATCATCGAATTTTGAAATGGTCACAAATAGCTTTTTCCTTCACCGACATTCAAAGGAAGGAGTGGGTGGTAGGTATTCACCCTCTTGCAATTCAATCCAAACCTTGAATGGGCAAAGAAAATATTGCTCTGATTTTGTCGAGACTCAAAATCCCTATCATTTGCCCCTCAACTTTTATTTCATTTCCTCATAATATTTTTATTAAAAAGAAAGGCAAATATCAAAATCATGATGCAACTAGGTGGTTGTGGTCCAATTGAAGGACATTCGTTCAAGTGAACAGTTTGAATGCACAAAATTAGAAAACATTTTTGGACAGCACAAGAGAATCCATAGGTAATTCGAGGGCTATACCAACGGCTAATTTGTAGGGACAGTCCCACATCATTTCTAGTCATTTGATGCCACATCATTTTTAGTCATTTGGAGAGATGGTGCAACCTCATTTCTAGCTCTTTGGATTAACTTTACTATTAAAAGGAATGTAATATTCCAATTTCTATTTATAGGGTAGGTCTTTATTATGAAATAAGACAACAAAGCCTAAACTATTCCATGCCAATAATGTGAGTTGGTTGATGGCCTCATCATTTTTAGAATATAACAGATTTGTTATACAATTTAAATATTTATATTGGTAATAATTATAACTATCTATATTATAAGATAATGCATGCGTTGATAGGGATAGAATAATAATATGTAATAAAATGTAAAATAACTTAATTCCCGTTAAATGAAGGATTCTTATTTCTAATAATATTAAAAACTTATTATTTCATCGTGAATAGAGGATATCTTTTAAAAATAATACATGAAATTTATCCTTTAAACATTATTAATAAAAAATAAGATGTGAATTAAATTTAATACAAAATAAATCAAAATAATAGCTCCCAAGTTATATTTACTATGGGTCATAGATATTAGGAGTTATGTATGATATATGTTTGTTAAAACTATTTTATTACTAAATTTTTTAAGAATAATTAAAATATGAAAATCAAAGAATATGTAAATCAACAAATTATTCGCACAAATCAATACAATATGCATTTTAGGGAACTTAAAATAAGAGCTATCTAATAGGGGATATAGAGTTGTTTTCTATCCAGCATTATACTTTTGATTTTCAATGTGAAGAGAATTCATTAGAGTCTTATGGAAATTACCAATGTAGATCGAATCCAAACTTCTAATGCCTAACGATAAGTTAGGCAATTGTTGAGTGTTGGGCTCGGAGATTCGGAGGTCAATGCCAGGGATTCTCCAGGAAGCATAAAATGAATTAATTGATTCTAACAAAATCCACATTTTCCATTAGCTAATGGTGATATTGTCGAATATTGTTAAGTAATGGATATCAGGTTTGGATCCTCAGGCCCTCCCAAGAGAGCTTTCTTCCAATTTTACGAAACCTGATAAGGGCCCTAACGCTGTAGATGACAATGTGACTTTAATGTTCCAGTCACATAGATATAGCATGGCACTAGCATGATAATGATGTGGCACTAATGTGGTGGTTATGTTGCATCAATGTGGAGGTTTGGCACCGATGTGGCATAGACTTGGAGATGACATGTTGTTGAGATAGACACATTATGTTGAAAGGTGATATAGATTACCATGTGCAATCGTTCTAACATGTCAATTCGATGGCATTAGCAAGTGACATGGATACTAAATGTTGGTAGGTTAGTGATTGAGTGTTCGTCTATTGTCAGGTTTGAACCCTCATTTTGTGCTTAATCCATAATACTAATAGAAATTGAAACGCTTGTTAGATGATAGAGATAGAGTTCCACTAACTAATAATGTTTATAACATTAGCATCATAGAGAGTGTTGACCATTACCTATTTCAAGAACAATACTAGTGAGGTATGTCTCCATGGCTAGGGGCCTCAAGAAGTAAATATATGGATGAAAATAAACTTGATTCAAGAAGTATTAGAGTATTTCCTCCAAAGGTAGACGAATCACAAACCATTAAACAATAAATTATGCATAAATAATGAATCAAGCATAGATATACTTAGGACACAAACATATGACATCTAAAGGAAGATTAACACATAAAAGTTGAATCCATCAATTAACATCTTCCTCTCAATTACAACATTTCTTTGATAGATGATTTTAGACTCTTCACATGTTCAATTGAATGAACCTCATCTTCGTTATCCTCTTTTCCTTTTTGTATAAGTCCCACAAGATGTTAAGAATTAGTGATTCGTCCAATATACAAGGACTTCTTCCCACTTTTGAAATATAGAATAAGGAGCCATTATGCCCACCTTCATTCCATTGGTTACTTAGATGTCCATACCCACTTTTGTGCCAAATACATTAGGTGTTTCTATTTCGGGAGTACCTTTTAAGTTAGTGGCAAGTCCCAATTAAGACACTTAAGGTTAGAAATTTTGTCGATCCATTTTGGGCAATCAAATGAAAATTCATAAAAAAACCACAATATTAACATACAATGTTGTGACACAATTCTTCATATAGTGACCGTTATAATGGTGTAAAAATCACCTCAATAAGAGCTCATGTATGAAAATTATGTCTACCACAACTAGAGCTACCTTGTTGGCCATCATGGTACTAAGTGGATAGCAGAGGTGGACCTAGCCACATCTAGACCAGATAAAATCTTCGGAGAAAAATTCCATAGACGAATTTATTTTCCATGCTTTTTCCAATAAAATATTCTCCTTTTTTCTTTTTTAAATGATTTACAAAAACATTTATAGGATAAAATTATTTTACACTAAAATTCTTGAATTTTATGGAGTATATAAAATTGTTATAATTTTAGATAAAGATGGCCTAACAATTTATGGAGCTAGTAGGATTTGCCAAGATTTCTACACTTGAAGATAAATTTCCATGCTTAAAATTTTCCCTCATGTAAATGTTTAAGAAGAATTTAGATGGCATAAAACCTGGCACTAACTAAGGGTGGAGGGATGATAAAACCTTAAATGTAGATGGCTAGTTGAAAGAGAGGAGATTCAATTCTTTTAGCTTTGAACTTATTTCATGTTTGTTCAAGGCATATATGAGTGAGATGATAGGCAAAAATAGATGAGGAATCAGATTTTGTAGGAGCCACTTAGGCCATCATGTCAAAGAAAACTTGGTAATAGGTGCCTCTTACTTTGTGTTTGTGTTTTCATTACTAAAGAGAACAAAGAAGAACAATGGGTTGGAGCAATGAGCTTACCTTCTAGCTATTTTTCTTCATATTTTAAGTTGGCTAAGATGCATATCATGTTTATCTTTGTGGGTGATTTGTTTGTTTACATATTCTTGGATTTTCCTATTTCAGTTATTCTCATAATTTTTAGTAACAAAATAATCCTAACAAATACATATCATACATAAACCTTAATTTCTATGATCTTACTATATTAATATGTCTGTATAAACCATAATCAATATAATCTCGGCCTTATTATTTTAAATTATTTTATGTTAAATTTAATGCTCATGTAAAAGAAAATTATAATATTTAAATGAATAATATCGTGTATTATTTAAAAATATATATATTTTATTCACACTCAAATGACAAACTTTTAATATTATTAAATCTAATATTTTTCAGTACACTATCATTTTATTCTTTTGTAGGTAAGCACCTATCATAAGGAGTGCCTTAAAAGTGCACCCATTCACCGTCAATCCAAAAACACATAGGCAATATGCTATCATGTTATTTTACATTTCATTACTTTTATTTTTCAATCCTATTAGAACATGCCATACTCTCTATTATTTTTTAATATAAATATACAATAGTTTAATAAATCTTTATATATGAAATCTTTTATGTTTTGTTCACTAACTTTGTAATAACTACATGCCATATCACAATCACCATCCTTGTCTTTGATGTTGATGACAATGTAAGTAGATAAAATGTAATTATGAAAACAATAATTGAAAGTGACTTGTTAAATTCTTTTGAATACTTAAGTTAATCCAATTGGTTAGAAACCAAACAACTAAATATGAAGTGGCATCATCCCTCCAAACAACTAGAAAGCACGTGTCACCGTCCCTCACAAATTAACCGTTCATTTAAAAAGCTATGAGTGAGAGTTATATAATGACGTTTTTGATAATGAGGTTCACAAGTTGATTTTCTTCTCCTCTCCAAAACTGTTTTCTAATTTTCTGCATTGATGTTCAAACTGTTCCCTGCATTCATATAGTTGATTTGTTTGCGCCTTTGTAAGGTTATTTGTAGATGAAGAGAATGGAGTTCAATGATAATTAATTTGCAGGTTCCATTGAAACCATAAATCCTAATGGTTAACATTAAGGAAGGTACCCAACTGAAACCAATGCAAAAATGGGAAAGTGTCCACCAGATTAGGAGCTGCATGTAGTTCTAGCAATTTGGTGATGCTCTCTTGCAACACCTGAGAAACATGGGAATATGGATCTGACATGTTTGTACCGAATCTCATGTTTCCCAACAAATTAAGTGTTCCCAATATTTAGAGACTTCCCTTTTACTGGGTGTTGAGAGATCCGATGAATAGTTTGGTGTAGTTGTTTTCTTTTGAGATGTTGCAGAGCTTCTATCTTCTTGACAGAGAAGAGTTCAATAGTGGATATATGTCTTAGCATAGGCCAGTGAGGTCCAATTGAGGATTATGGTAAAGGCTTGTTTGTCTACGTCACAGTTTGCAAGGAGGTTGTCATGGGTTTTTTGAACTTCCTTTGCCATGGCTAGAGAGGAGGCCACCTTGTGGTTCTCATTCCAAAGGAGAGGCCCGTATTCGGTAGCAAGGACGAAGATGATTCATTGGGCTTATGACCGAGGTGGTACAGATTTCCCACTATGGAACAAATCAAGAGCACCTGAACATATTTCCACTCAACTGCCTGGAAATAACAAGAGACTGACTAAAGCTTCTTTAGCCCAACTGCGGGTAGGTTTCTTTCGTAATTTTTTTGGGAGTCCACCTTGAATGATAATAATTTGGATCCAACTCAATTTAGATAATTCTTTGTTTTGGATCAATCAAATATCTCATTTGATGTTTTTTTCTAGTACATTGAGGAATTTGATTCCATCTATATATCTAAGGTGAATATTGGTTAATTTTTAATTTCTTTTTAAATCAAAATATTTAGAATATTTAAAATTTAATAAAATATTAAACATTGTTTTTAAAGTTTGAAAAATGAATCTATGAAATCATTAGAGATTGCACTATAGAAAATAGGGAAATATGGAAATTCGAGAATTCTATTCTTACATAGAATGATTAGATTTTATTTATTAATTTTTATTCCAGTCCTCTAATAACTAAAATGTCAAGAGTAGCACAGAGAAGACATGAAGTGACCAACAAACACAAGAGGAACTCACAGGTGTGGATCACCAAGAGCTACCTCAATCAAAACACCACACAATATTCACATTAATCTTCAATATTAAATAGATACAATTTGTTAGAGACAACAAATCATATCCGAGGAGAATAGGAAATCAATGACTATAGAAAGGAAAATCACAACTACGTAACTATAATAGCCTATTCTCCGTTAATTCTAACGCTCCCCCTTAATGGAGAAAGGGTCCTTAAACACACCTAATATGTCCCTAAACAATTCAAACTTCAGTCTTCCTAGAGGCTTAATAAATATATCAACCATATTATCACAAGAATTACAATATTCAACAAAGATATCTTTGGATTGCACCTTTTCCCTAACAAAATGAAATTGAGTATTTATGTGCTTAGTATTTTTATGAAAGACAGTACTGTAAGCGAGTTTGATGGAATTTTGATTTTTGCAATTGATAACCGTAGCTTGCAGTATGTTGAAAGGTAAGAATCTGACTAATGGTTTTTAGGCAGAAGCTATCAATACTACAGTGTATTTGAAGAATAGAAGTCCCACTAGAAGTATTGATTATAAAACTCCTTTTGAAGCATTGTTTGGGCAGAAGCTATCAATACTACAGTCCCTTCTCCCCTTGGGGAGATGTTGGTTCTCCTCATATGGCTACTTTGTCCATTCCAGGACTTACAATCGGCTTGCCAGTATGGCTTTTCTCGACCGCTGTTGTTCAAAACACTGTAGTTCCTGAGCAATCAAATTAGTAACCAGATGATATTAGAGTTGCTCCCCCACCTACTTCGTTTGTTTCTCCCTCACCTTCTTCCTCTTTGCTTGGTGAAACTAATAACAGTAAAAACCAAGTAATTGAGAAGACGAAGAAAGGGAAGGAGAAGAAGAAGAGGCCAACGACAGAAGGGGGCAACCATGCATCATCTAGCGAAAATCCACACACTGCACCATCCAAACCTAAATCTCCATGTGTCATTTGTGAAGGAGACCACTATCATCGAGATTGTCCTTGCATCCCATGGATCTTAACGGACTAGTCTCCCTGCTTGCACAATCCAGTGTCTTCAACCTCTCAAAATCATGTTGAGAGCACACCATCAACTAGTGAAAACGAAGTCAATGCACAGAAAGGAAGATCTATATTTCCTTCTAGACTATGTGATGGCGATCATGCCCTCCACTATTGTCCTTTCCTGGATGAAGCTAAAAGAGTCTTAGATAACCATCCTACTTCACCGTAGTGACTTCCTCCTGGATACAAGAAACTCTTGTCGAGTCCACCGCTAGTTGAAAATCCGAAGCACCTATCATTGAAGATAAACCCTCTAAGTCCACACCAGACCAAAGTCAATAGGTCGAGATGGTAGTAGACCCAGTCTTGTCTTCAGAAGGTCCACCTTCAGATGATACAGTCACCAAAGAGAATGAGAACAACACCGTTAAAATTCTTTTTGTTAACAGAGAATCCGATGAACTTGGGGGAAATCTACCCATTCCTTTACCGCAGGAAGGAAGTTCTTCAAAGATTCATCGTACCGTCTATTCGGTCCCTCCTCCAACCAATCTAGTCATTTCCTTCAATTAGAATCTACTAGGGAGACCCTACCTACCATCTAATGTACCATTCTGAATCATAGTACAAGATTACAGAATGATCATGGCTAGTAGTATCGTAGATTAAGGGGCTTCCATGAGTATGCTTGGAAAGCGCTTGGTTCACCATTGCTTTTGCCTGAGATTTGAAATTTGTCAGGCTTCAACAAAGGAACCAGTCGATCGTTAGGGATCCTTCCAAATTTGCTTATAACTTTGAGAAGGAAAATAGTTTATCTGAATGTCATGGTAGTCCAAGGACCATTAGATTACAATCTACTCCTTGGACGTGACTACATTTATAGCATGGGAGCTATTGTTTCCTCACTCTTTAGGGTGATGTGTTTCCTGTATGAAGGTAGAATGGTCTAGCTTGTTGACCAGATTTCATTTCCCGGCTCAAACATGGCTAATAGTCAAATACCATCCCTAACTGGTCTTTTTGCACAAGGAATGTCTCATCAACCTCCAATCCATCGACCTGATGAGCGTAAGTGATTCGGTGAATATGAGTAAACCCAGGGGGGCATGCACCCTGGTCTGCTTCAGTAGGAAAACCTCAGATATAAGGTAGGCTTCCACGTAGGATATATGACTAGTCTGACATGCCCGTCCATTTAGGAAAATGGGATTAGAGTGGAAAAGGATTCTCTCATCAAACGTTATGTGAGTGGAAGCTCACACCATTCACCTTTCTCTATTTCAATGGACAAAGCCAAGGAAATGTTTTGTCTGCAAATGCGAATGGAAAAACCTTGCTTGAATGCAAGAACTTCCATATGGTAACCTAGAAACTCTGCTTCTCTTTATACCTGGGGGCATGCAAACCTTTTGCATGCAAGTGAAAAATGACCTTTTATTTTCGTAGTTTGTAGGCTTATTTTCTTAGTTTGTAGGTTCTCAACCCTTTAACCTCGTAGGTTGGTCATTCCTAGCTTGCATACAAAAGGCTTCGAAGCAAAGTTGCACATGGGGCAAGCTCCCTAAAAAATGAACCTACTGATGAGAGATATCCTTATTGTATGACTAGCACGAGCAATGTTTCCGCAAAGTTCAAGCTCATTAAGAAATAAACCTAGTTATGAGCATATGTTCCCCGAGAGTTCGAGCTCATTAAAAATGAACCCACTTTTGGTAAATAACCTTTGTGATTGCATTACTATTAGCTTTTGAGCCTTGGTCGTGTTCTTACCATTACCTCCACTTTTTAGCCAATCATTCGCCTCCACTTGATTGTTTACCCTTTTGAGGAACAACTGCGATGAGTGATTCTGTTAGCCACCTTCTTTACATTTTCGTGATTGAAAAGTTACAAACCTTACCTGGAACTAGCTGCAACCCAAAAATATCACTCGTTACTCAAAGACGAATCACTTTTAAGCTCTTTTTATTCTATTAAAATATAAAAAGATTACCAAGCAATTGGCCTCTCCATATCATTAAAGTGATTGGAAGTGCCATCCCTCCACTCTATTTTAATCTTTTTGGACCTGAGGGATCATTACACAAAAATATCGAGTGCTTGTGTTTTTCGGCTTGTTAAAGTGATCGGAAAAATCATCCCTTTCGTATTATTTTATACTTTTTCAGACTTAAGGGATTATACTACGAAAAAGGATTACTAGAGTTTCCTTTCCATATCTTTTCAGACTATCTATAACTAAAAAGGACCAAGTTATCTTTGTCATTAAACTTGTTGAAACAATAGAGACGAACTTGTCCATTATAGACAAGAGTGAGTTTCACTATCAATAGGCTCACTAAAGCATAGTGACAGGTTTGCCCAAAGGGAAAATTATAGAATAAGCATATGTTATCCTCCTCAAGCTTGACAAAAGTAAAGAGGTACTGGTTAGAAATGACTGGGGAAAAATTGGGAAGAAAGCTTGAAGAACTTTATTGGTAGCAGGTTCTTGAACATGACACTTTCACTCCATCACCATGATTGAGTTGGGTTGGGCTATTCTGTTCACCGACCATATCACCATTGGTTCCCCGTACCATCCATTTTTGGGGTTAACACTACCAATCCATTTCAGTGTCACCGATATGTTCAAGAGAAGTTGCTCAGAGAATTCACCAACCTAGCTTACACCTCATTCGCTGCAATACCTTCACTCTCCATCTTTCATGACCACCACCCTAAACCTTGTATCATCAGATTGTTTTCACCTCCACAAAATCATTTGCTCCATTCCATGTCATAGATGTGGGATTCATTAAGGCCCTCCTACGATGGGTCACTTCTTGTCGACATTAGCTCATTATCCAAGAAGTTGACTTAAGAACAACCATTTCAGTACTTTGAACCTTGCATACCTCAATGCAAAGTTTCTCACTTCTGGCGACATGTTTACGTCAATGGCCTTCAATCGAAAGATTTTACATGGTGTTCGACATTGACTCATGTATTCACACCATGTGAATTGTACTGTAGTACCTTAAGGGTCATCATCATTATCAATGATTCCTCTCGCACCTATTAACAACTTATATCATTGGCTGGTAATCAGGCGATGTCTTTCAATGTTCAACATCAGAACATCTTTTCACATGGATCGACTTGTACTTCGGGTGACGATTGAATGAGTTTGAAGACCCCGGATCTAGTTTCATCCATCTAGGTTGTGATATATTCAGGAAAATAAAGACATCAAATGTACATCACAGCTGCATAGATAATCATCCAAGCTAAGGGATGATGGCTCTACCAGAATCATCAGTCTTCCACACAGATGGTTGTCTATCCTATGCACATGAAAATGAATTTATAAAGCTAAGCATGGGAATTCCGGCCTCAGCTAGAAAATGAAAATTTTATGAAGATAATGTATTGTATTGTATCTTATTACAAGTCACCTTCCAGTTTGAAAAACCTCGGATCCTCATGATAAAGCATTTCACTGGACATCATAAGATTTATGACCTCATGCTTTAGGAGGCAACTGTTATAGAAATATTTGGGCACTGCAACCCCAATCGCATATGTCCATAAACCAAGGGCTTCTAAACCCCTAAAATTGTTGTTTCATACCCTACAGGAACAAGGTCATTTGATTACATCATTTCCCGGAAGTTCTCCCTGAAAAACTGCTCAAAAATGGTCAAAACTGGACCATCTCACTTGCTCCATGGTCAAGGTGCAATGAAACTCACTTATTACACATGGGGGGTGCAATGCATACTAAAAATCCCTTCTATAGGGTGAAAGGGGCAAGAGTAGACAAATGCCAGAGGCAATTTGCTAGGTGAAAACTCAGAGAATCTTCTAGAAATTACTCTTTTAACATTTTCCTCTCTAAATTTTCCCAGGGATGAATAAGAGATCATGAAATCTCCTAGTTGAACCAAGAACTATCAGTGAAATGACACTAATCAAAATCCTGGAAGTTGAATCACCCACCTACAAATATCTATATATGGATCCCTTATCCTAGAGATCCAGAGGCTAGAATTTTGTATTTAGTAAGGAAGTGCTATTGGTTTTTCTGTGAAACATCATAGTGTTGGGTGATCTAGCTTTCATGAGGTGAAGAGGGCTTTCATGCTGGGAGAATGGCACTAGGTCAAACCGCTGGGTTGTAATCCTCTCTTCTACTACTTTTATCAATAAAGCTATTTGACTTTTCCTCCATATTCTTGTGTATTTCTGAATCTTGTATTGATATATGCATTTGTATGGTTAATATACATCTGATCCTATATTGTTTATGGTTATAGATCTCTATGATTTGATGGTATTATGCTACTTTGACTCTATAGATGTTCTTTAAAGCGGGACAAATGAGAAAAGAGTGGCAAAGCTCTATCAAAGGAGGGAGGAAACAAGCAAGGAGCCAAGCGAGAGACTGAGGTTGGTACACTCTTCTTCTCTCTCATATATCTCTCATAAAGGAAGACACAAGTAACTTTAGTTTGTTTGTTTCTAAGATAACTACCTATCTTAGTGAGACTAGCAGCTCTAAATGGACACTAGTTTTCCTTGTAACAGTTAGGCTTAGTTAGGTTACGTTAGAGTAAGTTAACTTAGAGTAGGGTAGACTAGGGTATGTTATGTTAGGTTATATTAGGCTAGATTAGGGTAGGTTAGTCTAAGATAGGAAAGAGTAGGCTAGGTTAGGCTAGGATAGATTAGCCTAGCCTAGCCTAGGATAGGCTAGCTAGGATAAGCTAGAGCACGCTAGGTTAAGCTAGAACAGGCTAGGTTAGGCTAGGCTAGAGTAGGTTAGGTGAGAGTAGGTTAAGCTAGGTTAGGTTCGGTTAGGCTAGGCTAGAGTAGGTTAGGCTATAGTCATTTCATCTAGGCTAGATCGTGCTAGGATAGGTTAGACTATGCTAGGCTAGGTTAGGCTAGGATGGTTAGACTAGGCTAGGCTAGCTTATGCTAGGTTAGGATAGAGTAGATTAGGCTAGGTTAGGCTATGTTAAGCTAGGTTAGAATAGGTTAGGCTAGAGTAGGCTAGAGCAAGCTATAGTAGCCTAGGCTAGAGTAGTTTAGGTTAGCCTAGATTAGGGTAGGGTAGGCTAGGCTAGGCTAGTCTAGGCTAGGCTAAAGTAGGGTAGGGTAGATTAGGCTAGGCTAGAGTATGTTAGGAAAAATTAGGTTAGATAAGGTTAGATTAGGCTAAAGTAGGCTAGGCTAGGCTAGGCTAGAGTAGGTTAGGTTATGCTAGGCTACAGTAGGTTAAGGTAGGTTATGATAGGCTAGAGTAGTTTAGGCTAGATATTGGCTAGGATAGGTTAAGCTATAGTAGGTTAGATTAGGATATAGTAGGCTAGGCTAGAGTAGGTTAGGTTAGAGTAGGCTAAGCTAGAGTAGGCTGGGTTAGATTAGGCTAGGCTAGCCTATGTTAAGCTAGGATAGGTTAGTTTAGGTTAGGTTACGTTAGGTTAGGCTAGATTAGGCGATACTAGACTAGGCTAAGTTAATCTAGGCTAGGCTAGGGTAGGCTAGGTTTGGCTAGGCTAGAGTAGAGTAGGATAGGCTAGAGTAGGTTATAGTAGGCTAGTCTATATTAGGTTAGGCTAGCCTATGCTAGGCTAGAGTAGGATAGGCTAGAGAAGACTAGGCTTGGCTAGAGTAGGGTAGGTTAGGCTAGGTTGGGCTACGCTAGAGTAGGTTAGGTGAGAGTAGGTTAGGCTAGGTTAGGCTACGCTAGAGTAGTTTAAGGTAGAGTAGGTTAGACTATAGTTAGTTTGTCTAGGCCATTTTCAGTTAGGCTAGGCTAGAGTAAGCTAGAGTAGGTTAGGCTAGGCTAGATTAGTCTAGGCTAGCATAGGATAGATTAGGCTAGGTTAGGTTAGGTCACGCTAGGTTAGGCTAGAGTAGATTAGGCTAATTTAGGCTAGGCTAGAGTAGGTTAGGCTAGAGTAGAGTAGGGTAGGATAGTCTAGGTTAAGCTATGCTAGCCTAGGATAGAGTAGGTTAAGCTATGTTGGCCTAGGATAGAGTAGGTTAAGCTGGAGTAAGCTAGATTAGGTTAGGCTAGAGTAGGGTAGGTTAGGATAGATTAGGCTAGGCTATGATAGGCTATGCTAGGCTAAGATAAGCTAGGCCAGGCTATGTTAGGCTAAGATAAGCTAGGCTAGGATAGTCTAGGCTAGAGTAGGTTAGACTAGAATTGAATAGAGTATGTTAGGTTATCGTATCTTAGGCTAGAGTAGGGTAGGGTAGGCTGGGTTAGGTTATTTTAGGTAAGGCTAGGTTAGGTTAGTTTAGGTTAGGCTAGGGTAGGTTAGGTTGGTTTAGGTAAGGTAAGACAAAGTCCCCTAGGTTCTTGGGTCAATACCCTAGCAGAGTGGGGGTTATCTACGAGGAAAAAAAAGCATTCCATGCAACTATGATACTAATATAAGTAAACTACACTAAGAGAGGTGTACTTGGGGGTCCTTTGTTCGGGTAGATCTAGCCAGGGTCCAAACCCTCTTGGAGTTCCTTTTGACCCTTCAACCTGCAAGACAACCAATTCAAAGAAGCATAGCAGTATATGGACTAAGCATCATAAAGAAATCAACTTCATAGCATATTGTAAGGTAGTTAGTTATACAATTGAAACAACTATTCATATTGAAATCATAACATTAACATCATAAGCATGAAGAAGATTAATTTCATGAACAAGACAAGTGTTTCTTTATTGTAGATAACTAAAGTACAGTAAGGAATGATTTCACCTGAGTCTTCCTCTCGCTAGCTCCAAGTGGAACCATCCTCCGGGTCCGTCCAATCTCAAGCCTTCAATAAACTCCTTCCATGACTCATAGAAAAGTATCTCAACTAGTGAAATAACATCAAAGGTCAAGGAAAAAAGGGTTTCCTATAATGGGGGGAAGTGCTGGAAGCACAAGGATCTTCAAACCTGATCAAGGATAATCTTAGTAGAGTGATTTTTCCCTCTATTCTCTCCTCCTTTAGACCATCACATTGAAGCCTTTTTATACTTCTCCCAAAGTATTTTTTTAGTTGGGAATTCATTGGGAACAGTTGGGCCATCGACACTAATAGCTAATCAACAGGTACAACCCATGATCTCTACCCAAAATTAAGGGGATTTAATTTTTTTATGTGTTTTAAGACATATATGCAGGTTTGGTATACACAAACCCGTGTACACGCGTGATTAGCTGAGTGCAATGTTGTGTATATGTAGTAGAACACTATTTTTTAAGTATTTGGACCAGGTCTGGAAGGAGGGGTTGCCCTAGGCCGTGAGTGCAGCATCACAAACATCAAGAGTGAGCTTTGGAGCCATAACAAATGCTCCCTAATATATGAGGTCAGAAGGGGTACATGATGGCCGAAATGTATTAAGTGCATGGAAAGGAAACCTGTAAAAACTGAGAAGGACTTCACCAGAGTTTAGCCTACCAAGCCAGAAAAGGAGATCAGAAAGAAACACTATCTCAGGCAGGCATAACCATGCTCAAAGAAAGTAAAGCATGTTCACATATCAAGTACAAGCATATCCACTAAGTATACAAGTATAGAAGACAGAAAAATACATAATAGATCATCTGATCACGATCGAATAAGTACATGTCTGAATATAACATAGAAGATGTCAATGTTGCTAAACGATGAAGTTGATCATTGATATCAAGGACTGATCCCAAAAGTACCAAATGAACATGATGGAGTAAGATGGTACTACAATACAAACTCAAGTGCCAACATATAAAATGTCGCCATGAATGACTACAACATATAAGTTGGAGTGGTATCAACTAGCAGCAACAAGAGAAACTGTAAAGTGAACCAATGAATGCTGATGCAACCTGAGGTCTTCACCGACCACCACGGTACATTTCTACACCATAGGAATAAATGATCTGAAGTCAACCATGTGAGAAATCATTTGATTACTAGTCATTGATGTATACTAGTAACAAATGCGAGACTACTCATTGATAATGATAATGAGCGTCAAGGTACCCAATACAATATAACAAGTGTGAATAGATGAGCTGGAATCGAACACTTGTAAAAATCTATCAATCAGGAGACAATGATGGCTTCCCACTGTAGATAGCGAAGGATTTACCACTAATGACTACAAACCCCAAGGTACTACCAAATGGACTCTAGATCTTTGCCCCAAAGTAATGAGTCATAGTCGATAGGGGAAGATCCACTAGAAGGAAGGCATTAAGGCATCTTTCATCAATCTAGCATGAGTGTAACCTGTAGGCCAATAATGTGGAAGGAATCGGATGAAAAAGACATAGTAACCCAAGCAAAGCACGTTTCCGACATACACAAGATGTGGCTAGTGCACTACAAAAACCCTTTAAACCAGCCAATAATGAAAGTTGACACAGAGGTGAGGTATCCACCAATAGGGTCAAATGGAATCCAAGGTACTGCATGAATCCCAATGTATGATAGTGTAAGATGATGTTGAACACAAGGGAAACCAGTCAGTCAAATACCCATGATGTTGATCGATGTTGAGCACTAGATGACCTATCAATAACAGAAATAGGGCCAAGGTGTAGCTCTAGGCCTGTCCTCAGAGCAAGATGTCATCGTCGATAAGGACAAGAACTGCCAACAAGAAGTCAATAGGGACCTTCTCAAACTGGCACGAGTAAATGACCAACATAGCTAATGTGATGATAGACAAGACACTGACAACTAGGGATGGATGTCTGAAAAATGTGTCAAGAGACACCATAGAGAGGCGAAATCATGTTAACTTCCCTTGAACAAAAGCATGACTCAATGATGACTGGTAGCATATGATGATTCTGTATAATCTCGTCATGCAGGAGGCATGCATGAACCCTCCATATAATTGGAAGAGATAACCAATTAGCGGAGAACTTACTCAATAACAAGGTTAAGGTACACCTAAGTCAAACTAAATCTCAGCCAAATGGAGGAGACTTTATTTTGAGTGCTTTGTTCAAGGATGACACGACTGAATCTAGTTGCCAACAATAAGTGGAAATATTGTCCTGTTCCCGCTCTTTTTTGGAATATATAAACTTTTTGTATTTTTCTTTAAGCTGTAGAAAGAATAAATAATGCTATAGTATAGTGGAAAGAATGAGTGTCAATGCAACAAATGATCTAGTTCCTGCAATGGGAACAATCCTATGCTCAATACACCAATGTGAAAATTGGTCAAAGACACTCAAAGATGTGTTCCTTCCATGGGTCAGGGTTTGTCGAGTTGCAGAAGTCAAGGGGATGCAAGTTTGATTTTGTAGATATCATGGTCAAAATTTGGCTTAAACACGAGTCCAAGTGAAACTGACTCAAGGCCAAAAGGTGCAAATGATCAAAATGCAATGCAGTAGTACAACTCAATACAAAGGAACCTCTAGGGTATTTGGCAAAAACAAAGCGAAGAAGGAAAAGAGAATGAGTCTTCATCTCATAAGTCATGGCGGGAGTACAGAGGACTCCTGAGCCTACTCAAATCAAAGCAGCATGGGTAACAAATTTGAGTGAGGTGCTAACTATGATGCCCACGAAAAGGATGGCTCTCCCATCATGTCATGATTTAAAAATCGGTGAGTGAAGATGGCTTACAAATCATAACATGATGGGATCGACCCTATGGCAAGTGTATCGACAAATGGAGGCTAGTATTCATAATGCAACAAAAAATTGGCTTCCCTAACCTATATGCCAATGAGAAAATGATACCTGCCATGATGGGTCAGGAGTCATAAAACAGTCTCGAAATTGTCAAAAAAATGTCCAAAATGTCCTAAAAATCAAACCATTCACGACATTCCAAGCTCCCAACTTAAAAGTTACATGAGACAAAACAAAATCAAGTTTTGAAAAAAATTGTCATTTTCAAAGCTTATAAAATAGTTTTTTGACTCACCACTATCACCATTTGAGTTGAGAGCACAAGGAGTGAAGAAAAAGGAAAAAGCTTTGCCATTCGCCAAATTCATCTATTCAAATCTTCCCAAAACCACCAGGTAACCCTGAAGCTCATCTTGCATTCATTTGTGATTGGTTTTAAAATTTTTAATTCAAGTTTCACCGTTGAATATATGTCAATTTTTTTTTTACAACATATATGTGGGTTGGCTATGTGCAACCCGCATATACGCAGGCCCTAGACATGACTGTGTATGAAACGGACCCGTGTATACATCGTGAAAGCTTCAAAACAAAAACCTAACGGTCCAAACTTGTTTTTTCTTCAGTATGCTAGTCACTTGGAGGGAAAGAGAGCATGGCTTAGAGGATGATGAGGTTATGAATGATCCTATTGCCTTGGAAGCCTTAAGAGGATGTGCTTTGCTAAAGTTCTTCAAAATGCCAAACATAAAAGCAAACACACGCTTGCTCGAAATGCTTATTCACTACTAGAGCATTGATGATGACTCATTCATGATCAATCAAATGCCACTCAAGATAGATATTGAGTATGTTTATTTCATCACTGGCGTTTCCTGGAGGGGAGAGGTAGTAAATTTCACAGACAGATCAGAGGTAGCCTCTCTATCGAGGACTATGTGCATATCTATTGCCCGAGTCATCCATAAAAGATTGGAAGTAAAATTCCAATCAAGCACGTGGAGAGTTTTTCATTGAGGATCATACTGTTCTCTATAGCCAGAGTAAACGAATCAGCTTCCTTACACCAGGCTTCATGACTTGCCATGAGCTTGGCAGTAGATTGTCTCACCACAATGTTTGATTGGTGTACTCCTCTTCTTTCCAACTTGAAGAGCCAGCTTACTTCTATCAAGAAGGGCCAAACCAAAAACTTCGGATTTGGAACTATTTTATGCTCTTTCTTCTTTGAGAGGGGTCCAACACTTCGTCCTAGAGCATCAGTTTCAATCAACACCCCACGAGATCCATGGATGGGAAGGTGGGCTGACCTGATGAAACAACTAGGAGGTGGGCACGTTCCATGGACTTATTTCGATGATGACTTTTTCTCCTAATGGGAGCAGCAGATCATTGCAGTGGATGATTACCCTTATGCCAGTTTGGACTTCCGAGGAGATCTTGATCTAGATTTACCACCAGCTGTGGCATGGGGCAATATAGGTAACAATTTTTTTTTTTTTATGATTTTTATGATTGTTATGATTTTTCAAATATAAACATGAAATTTGAAAAATATTTTTGATAGGACTCAAATGACTAATATGATGATCATGTTCCAGATATTGGGCTAGTACGACCAGATGGGTTCCCATGGCATGGACGTCACGACCGAGGTGCCGAAGAGGTAGCTATGAACACAGAGTGACTCCTACATACCGTTCAACCGCACTTGGCGAGAATAACTCATCGAGTACCAATGGAGGCTATAGAGGATGTCCCTATAGACATGCAACGTCATGTGGTTGGCATGCCATGAGACTGGGTTTGCACTCTTAGGCATGTGGCCATAGCAGTAGTCGCATACTTAGCCACTCATTCTGAGCCAAGGCATTAGATGTATTGGACATGATTATGGGCATTTGAGTCCCAATTTTTGTATATTATTTTGGACAGGTTATGTACACTAGAGATATTTT
>APFE031262582.1:0-16223 GCA_000404065.3 Pinus taeda
GCTTAACGACGCCGGAACACGTCTCTAGCCTAGACCTCTAGAGTATGAGCGTTAAATTCCAATGCGTTGTTAGGTTCATTGAATCAATTTTATTGTTGATCTTTAATTAAGTTTCAATTTCTGGCCTTAACGAATGTAATCTCTCGAAATGTCCTAAATGCCACTACATGCAAGAACTGTATTCGTTTTGTTTGGATGAAATCTAGCTACAGAAGAGTTAAGAGGTTCATGCGAACAAAACGATGTCCAGAATTTCTAATGCAGCTAATCAACAAGAAAGGAAAAATCTTTTCTCTTTTTCTTCTTTTAAAAGCAAGAACTAACATAACATGCCTAATTGATGAAAACAAAAAAAAAATATTTTTCTTTTCTTTTTAAAAAATAATATGATAATGCACTTAAAGCGTTTCAAGAGATGTTCGCTATCAGATAATTACTTCTAAAGAATCTATAGCCAGTTTCGAAACAAAAATAACAACCCAACAAGGCAAAGAAAAGACAAGATTTTCATGTAACTATGTAAGCTAAGTCACCACAAAATCAGGGAAAATAAGTGGGCTAAAAGCGAGATATTTGCAGTATGAAGTGTAAAAACTCATATAACCACCAGGAGAATATAGAAATCAATCGACAAAAGAACCGGATATATAAATCATCAATCCATCAATCCAATGGGAGGTTCGATAACACAAAAACCACAAAGGTCAAAATGTAAAATCGGTAGACAATGGCAAACAACCGAAGCATGAGACACCACCAGCCAATTATCAATCTAACAGACTCCCAGAAGGCATATAAAGAGCAGAAAAACCAGACCCAAGCATTAGAGACTGACAAACAGGCTTATTAAAAAACTTGACCAGTGTGGCGCGACTGTAAGTCTGCAACTCGTGCTAAATAGAGTGTAGCGCGAGTTGTCTGAAAGCAGCTCGCGCCCAGTAGCGCGACTGTTCAAAGAAAAACTGCGCTGGCGGGAATTTGCCAGGCAAAAAGACAGAACGGGTGGTCTGAGGCTTTGGCTTTTAAAAGCTAGACATAGCCAGTGAGTGAAAGATAGAAAGAACTCCAATCAAAGAAATTATTCAGACAGATAAATGACAGAAAAACGACATGCGAAGCAAGATTGATATTGTCCATTTTGTAAATCAACCCAGAGATCGACTGAAGTGGCGTTGATCTACTTCACTTCCGCATAGCAGAAGTGTTTCGAAGGATGCCTGGCCGCTCTTCAGACTCCGTCCACAACTTACAAATCAGACAATATAAACACAAACAACAATAGACTTCCCCAGCGGAGTTGCCAAATTGTTGTGGAGGTAAATCCCCTCTGCGGACAGAGGCAATCCCACTAGCCCCATAGGGGTCTAGCAACAATCATACACGCTGCACGCAAGTTCCTAATTGCACAATTAAAAAGTCGATCAGAAAGACCAACCTGGGATCCAACGCTATTTGCTGTGGGAGAAGTGTCGCTCCTGTCCTTTAGCTTTGGCCGGTCACTATCCTTGCGCTCCACACATGGACACCTGCACAAATGAAGAACAACCCAAAACAAGCGTAAAATCCAATATCATACAATTATATATCAGTCAAGCAGGATATAATTCAAATATTACCAGAAGAACATGTGAATGGAACCATAATAACAGTCGCTTATTATTCAAATAGAAAAAAGAGAAGAATTACAACCAATGAAGGCTTGACGCTGCAATCTCCTCCAACTGGGTCAGCAGTCCAACATGTCTTGCAAAGTCACTTCCTCTCTCAAAAATCTGGCAGCATAACCTCTCTTTCAGCTCTCACTATCAATTTAGCATAATCTTCAACACCCTGACACTATCATTAGCACTAGCCTGTTCAATGTGAGGTAACAGGAATTTATGGATGGAAGAGGTGGAAGTATTCATCGTATCCGGACACCTACCGAAGATTTGGCATTGTCCCAGAATAGCCTTTGGACTGAGTTGTCATGGATGAAAAAGATGACACTCGATCGTATCCATGGGATTTTTCCTCAGGGAACTGCATGAGTAATGGAGGAAAAAACACTTCAGCGTGCGTTGGCCAAAAATCATGACTAATTTTGTGTGGCGCGGGCTTTGTTCTGTGACAGCGTGTCTGTGGGCATGCCCTCTTTGTAGGTACTGAGCCATTGGCGCGGGTTAGACACTATGGACCCGCGCTAATGAAAAAAGGGTATTTTCCAAGGTTAATCTTCAAAGGGTGTCTTCAGGGATATTGAAGTTCATACGTAGGAGACCTCAATGCAAGTGTTTTCAAGTTGTGTCCCTGGTCACAGGTCCGTAAATGTGTCCTCCAATGTGTGACAGCAGGGGTAACAAGAACGGTGACCAACGATGACAAATTACTGCGTAACACTACTTTGTTGTATTTGTTGATCGTGGTGGTCCTCGTCAATTATTTGATTGGAGTAGGATCCTTCTGAGGTGAGGAAATTTACAATATCAGGATCGTCATTGAATACTCTCCAGTTTGTAATGTTGTCAGGGACAGACGGTTTAAAGATTAATTCTATCGAGAATCTATCTGGACTAAAATCTTCGGAGGGAATGAGTCTAGAGGCTACGTTGGCTAAAAGGTGTGCGCTCACGTTTTGAATTCTCGGGATTGAGAAAATATTGAATGCTATGAAATGCTCAGTCAGATCCCGTACTAGAGATTGATAGTGTTTCAAATGACTTGATAGGAAAGGTATGGTGTTACGTACCTGTTTGACCACAATCTCAGAGTCTCCATAGACTTGAAGGTACTTGACGTTCAACCCGATTGCTTTGTATAGGCCTTGCACCAAGGCCTCATATTCTGTTGTATTTTTCATGCAATCAAATTCAAGTCTTCATGTAAGCATTGTATTTTTCCCTTCTGGACTAATCAGAACGCATCCTGCTCCTGCTCCTTCATCAGATTTAGAACCATCAAAATATAGTTTCCAAAACAAAGATGTATTTACAGGTTCTTCTACAAAATTAACGAACTTTGAATTATCAGTGTGGGAAAAATTTTCTACTTGGGACACAACTGATTTTTCTAAGGTGATGTATGAGAATTGAAATTGCTGAGGAAAGAATCTGTCGAGTAATTGCCTATGATGCTACTGTTATATGCCATCGCTTCATTCTCTCCCTCCAATTCTGTTACTATGTATTTCTGGTGTAATTCTTGTTCAACCTTTATTTGATTTGGTTTACCATTATATGGTAACCACATGTGCGACCAGTCGGTAGAGAAGTATCCACAGAGTTTTTCGGACCAATCCCTGCTGAGAATTAGGCCGTAGAATTCAGGGATATCAGCTACTAGAATGTCGATAACCTAACATACCTTGGGGTTAGATGACAATCTTATGGTGACTTGATTAAGTTGACCAATCACTTCGACTTGGGACCGATCAAGCTGAACTATGCACACTGCGGATTTTTGTGGATGAACGTTTAACTTGGAACATATATATCTGGGTAAAATATTTGTTGAAGCTCCAGAATCTACCAAACAATTGTGTACGTTTTTATTGAAGATTTCATAAGTGAGCAAAAAGGGGGGAGTGTGAGATCTTGATCTTCCTCCAATCAACGCGATGTCATTTGGATCGATTTTATTGGCCGTGTTGATTGGGGGTCTTCCCATGTTGTGTGTAGCCACAACTGTAGGCAAAGATGTGGTAGGTACAGCGTGTAATTCTTTCATCATTATTTTCTGTTGATGTTTCAATTTGCTCAATTCATAGAGAGTGATATTAGCCCTAGTCTTTTTCATGTCATCGATAATATTGTAGTCCATTTCATCTGACACTATTAGTGTTCTTGATGGAGGTGTTTGATCTGTTTGGACTGGGCTAGATTGAGTCGCCTTAGCGGTTTTTTTCTTTGTTGCGACTTTTTCTTTTACTGTAGGGCTTGTGCCCTTCTGTTTAGGGGTAGTTTGGGGAGGATCAAGTTGGTTTTTTCTTCGTGTGTTAACCGGAAATGCTTCTTGATCTTCTTCTTGTGGGAGGATGAAATCCCACATTCCTTGTAGTTCCACAACTTCTTCATCATCGGTTTTTCCTTCAATGGTTCTCTCTTATTCTTCCTCTTCTTCGAATTCGACATTTGAGATAGCATTGGGTGGTTTCGTATCCATTGAAGGGCCTCTTTTAACAGTTCTGTAGGGCTTTTTTGAAGAATTTTCTGCCACTTGTTTCTTTATGTCAATCATCTCATTGGACATGGTCTTTAATACTTTCTGGAACCCTTCCAAATCGAAAGGATCTTTTGTCTGTTTCTTCTTGGGATCTTCCTTGAAGGTGATCTTTTTAGATTTGCGTTCTTCTATTGCAAATCTCTTCTCCAAAGCTATAACGTGTTTCTCTACTGTTATTACCTCTGTTAGGTTTTCAACTAGAGTTGTTTTATTCACCCTATCTACGAAGACTGCTAAGTTTGATGGTAAGTCTGTGATATACCATTCACATCGTACTTCTTCGCTAGGTTGGGAAGCAGTGGGGATTTTGTTGAGGATCTTATTGAATCGTAAATTGAAATCTTTGATGGGTTCTCTAGTTTCAGCTTTAAGATAGGATAGGTCACTGATTAATGTTTCCGTTGATCTATCATCACCAAATTTGGTGAGGAATTGATTTTGAAAGATGTCCCAACCCGTTATAGACCTGGAAGGTAATGAAAAGTACCATGACCCGGCTGTTCCTTGCATTGTATAGGGAAAAATCCGGATAACAGCATCTTCGTTGGTAACTCCGTTGAGATTGACAAAGAGCATGAAATTGTTAATGTGCTCTTCAGCTAGCATGCTTGCTTCTGGGTTGAACTTGGGTAGCCATTTCTCAGCACGGGGCGGTATTTGGCTCAGGGGTGGAGGCATTAAAACCGCTCCAGGGTTGCTCCATGGAGCTTGAGCCATTTTTCAGCTACTGGTAATTGCAAGTGTAGGAGATGATCCTTGAGGATGTGAAGATGAAGATAATATGATCTTGGATGATTGGGGAAGAGGGGTTGTGGAAGGTGGATGAGTGATTTGGAATGAAGATGTGGGTGGTTGACTTCGCGGTGAGGGGGTCGAGATGGATGATGTAGACGAAAGAGTTTCACTGTCAGAGTGCAGTGATGTTTTCTTTGCTCTTTTCCTGGTGGGAAGAGGGAGTTCAGTTGGCTGGATGCCAAATTTCCCGCTCTTTAACATGGTCAGGGGATGAGCAGGATTGTATTGTGAAGTCACGCTGCTTTGAGATTTATCAGACCCCAGTGAAAAAATAGAAAATCCCTGGAGTTTATGAATAAGAGTTTGAACTTCAGGGGGTTCGATGGTAGGTTGGTCTGAAATATTAGGGTATGTAGCAACGTTTATTATTCGACCGACTTCTGATTCTGAATTTAAAGTTTCTTAGGAAGTCGAGGGAGTTGATGAGGGTGATTTACTCTCATAATGGTATTTAGATTTTGATTTAGGTGCCATTCATAGTTCAGGCCCTCCTTCTAGCGCCAAATATGTTGAAGCCCCAAAAATCGGGTCGACAACAAGGGGGATACCCACCCGTTTCAGACCTTGGTTGGCAGCTCCTTATCCATTTGGTATAGCGGGTCCGACTGGGGATGACGGGACCAGTTTCCCGACCTTGGGTGTGTGTGTGTGTGTAGAGTTTAGACTATGCTGATCTAAGAGGAATTTAAAGCTAATCTAATTCAGACTCTTTAAATTAACTCTATGCTATTGTAATCTAATGAGAAACAATACATCTAATCTACACTAACCCGGGGTATATATCTCCTATTATGCGATCTAAAAATATTTTGAACAATAACTGGTAATAAAGATCATTCAGCTATCATAAGAATAGAAATCATTAAAGATAAACTATTTTGCATAAGAAGTTAGACAAAACAGTTGTGAACAACATATTGCATAATAAGTTATTCATATGTTAGATAAAAACAATATGAATCCACCATACAAAAGTGCCAAATGATAACCCATACATTCATATAATGACATATAAACAACTGAAACTATAGATCACTTAAAGAACATAAGCAGGAATAGTCAAGAGATAAAAGTACCATTTATGACTGGTTCCACTCATAAGCTTCAAGCAACAATGATTTATCTCTCCTTGCTCTAACATCTAATAAGAGTACAAAAGTGCAACATCAGTAGCAGATATCAAATGCAAACATTAATAAACCTTGATCCATCCATTCATCAAAACCACCTCCGAGGGCACAAAAGTGCATGTTCTGAGGACGAGTTTTTGACAAATCTCCGGACCCTTCTCTAAATGCCTGAGAAGGGTTTAAATGCTGCTAACTTACTAACTTGATTACATAAATTTAGGATCCGGTTTTCAAATGACCGTGCTTCTGATAAAGCAGGCTATTTCTAAAATTAAATATAACTCTGAACTATTTTTGTATTTGCTCCTTAGCACTGTAAGTGTACAGCATTCGTCTGAGAAGAGTCGGTTGGTTGCCTTTCCCCTTTCGTGTGTGCTATAAAAATAGAAGTAACAAGGGCTGGCACCACTTTTTGGTAAACTGTCAGATATTTTAGAGAATCTCCCACTGACTGAGTGTATACTTGGTAATAACCCAAATTTCCCTCAAACTGGCTCTACTTTTGCTATTTCAGTTTTCTATCTTTGCGAACGACTTGATGAGTCAGAAGACTTTACTTTCCGAGCAATTCTCTGGATTGAAAACTGCCTTCGTTCTTCATTCCGGGCTTTTCTGGCGTGTAAGCTTCAGGTATCTTTGTTATCATGCTGCTTTTGTGTGCCTTTGATTCTGAGCTCAGATGACCTATCGGTCGTTAGCATCTGCTGAGTGATATTATGGAATCTGTAGTCCTATCGTATGTGGTGCTAGCTTCTGAAGAGGTCTCTTCTATGTTCTCCGAGCATTGGCGCTTTCCCCTTTTCCTTAGATGTTTCCTGCAAAAATTTCTCCATGTTATCTCCTGTTTTACAATTTGCGTAAAGGAAAAGAGTAAATGAAAATAAAGATTGATATGAAAGCTTCAGATCTTGCGTGTGTATAATCATGACATTCAAAGTGAACTGATTTTTCGAAAAACGAAAAGCAACCATTCATACAATCATTAATTTCCTTCTTACAGGCGCGCGTTTAATTCTGATTAATGGGCATCTTTCCTTGAATACTGTACCGAGAAAAATTCGCGCTCATCGCAAATCAATGATCGCAGATTTGTGTTATAGTAGTGTGGTATCGCAATATCGGCTCATCGCAGATCGCAGATCGCAGATTGTGGATCACAGATCGCAAATCGCAAAATCGCAGATATTAGTCATTGTGTCCTGTTCTACGTGATTGCTGCGATATGCGACGTCGCACATCGGCCGTCGGGAATTTCTTAAGATTTTCATTTAAGAGCACTTATGGTAAATGCGATGCGATGAATTTAGCATCGCTTCTTCGTGGTTTGTTATGCTCACAAAAGAAGTGTTTCCTTTGCTTTGCTGCGATAAAATTCTAAGGAAAAACAAAAATGTTCATGGAGATGTTTGTTTGAATTTTTTACTAAGGGTCCCCCATTTTCTTGGTGTTATTGCTAATACCAAACAAAAGAGGGGGGTTGTTGGTGACCACAACAGGTCCTCACAACTTTATAGGAGGACCCCAACATTCAACACGTAGAGACAGAGGCACGAGAACTCCAACAAAAGTATGATAGTGTCTGAGGAATTGTGTAGATAGTGGTCCTCACCGAGTAGCTTGCAAGGATGCAACAGGCTAAAGCACTGAAGGAGCTGGTGGACACGGCATGACATAAGGAGGCAGTCATAAAATCATGCTTCCAGCCTTGGATCGACAAGGCCTTCACCATCACAACAGACATTGAAGGCAAGCTCGTGAACATACATGGGATGCACACACTGATGTAGAGAAGCACCCCAGACATAGAGGTCCTAGGACAACTTATGCAGTAGATCCAACAAGTAGTAGATCAGTGTGCTGCGGACCTTTGCATAGTTTGAGAACAGTTGGAGGGACTCCGTGCAAAGATTGTCGCACTAACAAAGTGACTCAAGGGCAAGTCACAATGTTTGTGTTGGGGGCCTCTTGGGCATAGAATCCCCCCCAAGGCATGTTTTGGGGCTCAAAGCCCAAGTTTTGACCCAATCTTGCTGTAAAGCTCCGCGAATTGCGAGCACAGAGCACAAAAGTATAATAGAGTCATAGGGTTGTTTGCCCTAGTTTTGTAATGTAATATCGGCTGGATAGACCTACCCATGGTCCGTGGACCATGGGATTGTATAAATAGAGTGAGGCTATAAGTGTAAAGTAGAGAAGGTAGATATAGGAAGAGAGTCTAAGTAACTAAGTGAAGTGTATCTTTGGGTCGTAGAGTAGGAGAAGGATCTGTAGCTAAGTGCGCAGAGGCCTAGTAGTCCGTAGCTAAGTGCGCAGGGCAGAGTCGAGTTGGTAACCGAGGAAGAAATTAATAAAGAGAAGTTTTATCATAATTCTATGTATCTATTCTTGGGTTAATGCATGTTTGATATGATTTGCAAAAATACTGTCTATTTACTACATGCACCTATATGAACGGTTTATATTGCTATGTATACTTAAAACACTCAAGTAGGTAGAGTTAATTAACTAACATTGGAATACCATTGAGGTCTTGGGTAATAACACAGAGTGCGATGTTCAACCCCTTGGTAGGGTTGTGGGAAGGCAATATATCAGGCTGTGAGGTAAGGGAAAGTGCGCGTAGTGACTTGTGCACAGGATCAAGCCACAGACCACTTGAACTCATCAGACATCTCTAGGGTGCGGAAACATGTTTCTAGCACCCTCCCATACTACTTCAGGTGAGACCTTAGTCTACGTTGTGTAGGCTGTTGCCGAAAGGGCCAATAATACCAGGATTTATTTGGCTAATTCAACTCTGAACCTAGGTTAGGCCCCAATAATCCAACAATTAGTTCTATCGGTTGTGCTATTGTTTTATTGCACTGGATGCATGGTATATATATTGGCATATAAATGGCTCTCCCTTTGTAGAAGCAACTTCTTCATCAAAAGTGAAATTTACAAGCATTATTTTTTCATGATTTGAGTCAAAGTCCCATATAACTTCATACGTCAACACCCCTACTGAAGACTCTAACGATGTACATTTAAAAATTGCCTAATAAAATCAATTAGCAACTCTTTTTAGAGTAAGCACAGATTAGTTTAGGCTAGGATCTTGGGTTAGGTAGTTGTGAGTTAACTACCCAAGATCATACACCAAAACTAGTGTCATTCACGATGAAAATCCTTCTTCACTCATACTATCTGGGACCATTCCAGTAAAAGAGGAGCTAAATATGAGACAACATCAAACTGTAAATGAAGGTAGCCCACCTTTTCTTACATCTCCTTTGGGTATTATGTGTATTGGGGATCCCTTTAGGGATATCGGATTTGAGTCAGGGACTCAAGTATCCTGCCCACACAGCATACTATCTGCGACTATGTCCCCCAAGGTAATGTCTATGCTCTAAGGTAACCATAGTGGCCATACTTTTAGGGTTGAAACATTTGAAAGGATTCATATTTGACTGTCAAGCATAGTCTCTGACTAAAGCATAGCAATAGGCTAAGAAGGGAGAGAGAGAGAGGAGCTGGAGGAGTAAGGGAAGGCTGATACGACCGATGGTTGTAATCACTCTTTTCTACATCAATATAGAATTGCAATTGTGTTTTCCACTCTGCGATGTTGGTAGTGTAATTTGTTTACATGTTTATGCAATGTCTTTATTATGAGTGGTTTAGATACATGTGATTAGATATATTTATATGTTAATGCATTGTTTGTCAAAGTTATATGTTGTGATATTACACTTGTCTTATCTATTTGCAGGTTTTGATCTAGAGCTAGCTAAGGGGTCTTTCACCTTGCTACTTTGCACTCTCTAGAAACACCACACCAAGACTTGACGTAATAAGTCCTTCCTTATTTCATTCTCATTTGTTTAAAACAGATATGCATGCATCTTTGTGACAGTTGCAGCTAATCTGACAGTTTGCTAAGGATCCCAGGAAGGTCCTTGAGGGTTTCTACATCACCAAACACTCACCATTAATCCCTATAGCACTAATAATCCATCAAATATGACCATTTTTCAAGGTCAACAAATGATAAGATAATGAGGAAAGGATACCCACTTGTAATCTTAGCACATTAAGAAGAATAGAAGACTTCAGGTAGCAAAAAAGGCTATGAATAATCTTCCAGGCTTAGTAAGTGAAAGTATAGTGACCAAAAGCCCTAGTCTGAAAGATAGAAAATGACATCTACAAAAAATTGTTAGTTGTATAATTCAACTCAAAACAAGGCTGAGAGGGACATAATACTGCTTGGTACAAATCTGGAGGTTAATACTTATTGTTAAGGAGGATTTTAAAATAGCATTGATAATAGAACTCACAATCAACACTTCAAATTAGACTAATATGACCAAAAATAGAAGCTCATAATGATCCTAAAGTTGGGGTTTCTAATACTTTGACTTTGACTTAACCCATTTAAAAATGCCATCCACTCCTTTTTCCACCTTTTCACAGTTTAATCTGGAGGGAAATTGGAATTTATTTATTTCTCTTCGTATTATTGATGCAAACTAAAGCAGAGAAAATTAGTCGAAGGAAAATTGAAATTAAAACTTACTAACATTTCCCCTTAGAAACCTTGTATATGGATGAAAATTCATATTTCATCAAATATATTGCAAATATATGATGCCACAAAACCAAATATCTATATTAAACTCTAAATGGTAGCTATGGAAACACTCAACATTGAACTTTCAAGGGTTGAAAAGCAATAGAAGCCATAACCGAAATCTGGGAAAGTAGCCCATAAGCCCAACATCCAAACTGAAGGAGAAGAAGACACATTTTAGTGTAATAGAGTAGTGTGCTTAGCTTGGTCAAGATGAAGGTGACGACATGACAACACTGAGACATGGGTTTAGAGACAAAAGGTGCTTGTCATCAGTTGTGGGAATTATGGCATGGAACTATACTTGACCTCTTCAATCATAATGAAAATCCATCCAAAATTATTTAAGAGGGGCCATAAATTTATATCACCTATATAAAACACACACTCTAGAGGGGAAAAAGTCCACAACAACTCTTTGGATACACAAAAAATGTATAAAAGATGAAACATAGAAAGCCCATTTCCACTGCTCAAGCACTGAATGTAAATGTTTTTTGGTAATTGAATTGTAGATATTACTTTAGAATGAATGAGGTGTTCCTATAGTTTATATGGGCCTCTTAAAATACCTTTGATAGGAAATAGTTGTGTCCTTAATTAACTCCTCTGACAGGGCTTTAGTCTCGGCTTCAAATCTGTAGCACTTCGCTAGATTCCACGTAGAATCACTTGATGTGATGGTAGTTGAAAGGAACCCTAACAAGATTTTACATCAATTATGTCCATTAATGCATCACAAAAATGGCATTTAGGGTCATGAATCTTCCTTCAGAGCAGTAGTATCTTGACAAGTTATCTTGGCATATTTTCTATCTGTAAATGCCACCAAGAATAATAGGTTCACTTTCCAGTCAACATATAGGCATCATAAAGGCCAATTTTATTTTGCACCCAAATTTTATTTCAAAGGATCCAGGCCTTCAAAAATCCTACATTCACTATTAAATTTTGAGACCCAGTGCCCACCATTGATAAATCATGTGTCCCCTCATCAAATATGGCACTAGGATCAAACTGATTGTAAGCCTTTTGAGGGAATGAGATGTAGTGTCTTGGGTTCAACCCAAAGTCTAGTTAGGATCAAATCCTTGATGCAAAATTTTAGTTAGCACATAGATTTTATTAGAGGAATAACATGCAATGTGGATGGAAAACATCCAACTCCAATACAAGACAAAAGGGATCATTGAACGCTTAAATTATCTTGTCTCATGACTTTAGGGCTTGAAAAGAAATCTAGATGAGAACAAAAAGAGAAATCAATTGCAATTTCAAAGGTCCCCTTCAATAATGCTTAAGGGAGAATAGGAAATGACCAAACTAAGGCAAACAACAAGAAAGTAAGCAAATGAAACAACACAGGTAGGTCAGATCTAGCAAGGGTGGCAGAGGGAACAATTCCAAGTTGTGGAGGAAGGGTATTCTTAGAATGGCAAAGTTGATAGGAAGAACGGACAGACAAAGAAAGAGAACAATATTGATGAGGATGCGCAGGTTGAGGCCAAGAAACTAGGTGGTTTTAACACAATTAAGTAGGATAGGAAGGAACTTACTCTAACACCATGTTAAACTCACACAATAATAAATCATAATTAGATAAAAGTGAGATTGCATTCTATTTACAAGATGTTCATATGAATACATAGTTTTCATCTTCGAAGAGGTCACTTGGCCTATAATGACTATTGGAATTCTTCCACACCAACCCTAACAGAATAAGTATCCAAAACTATGGTTGTCACTCTATATTACAACTAAATATTATGATTATAGATGCCTCACTTTTGAAGTTATCTTAAACAAATAGGTTTTTATGAAACCTACCTTATTAGGCCCACAAGGTTTAAATTTGAAGTCGTCGTTTCCCTTTACATTCTTTATAGCTCATCATAGAAGGGCATAAAAGTATTTCCCATGAAAATAAAAATTAAAATAAAAAATTACTTCTAAAATTTGAAATGGAAATTGTTTCTAACTTTTTTCAATTGAAGGGTAAGGAAATTTTTCATACTTTTTTCTACTTGTCATTATTTTTATAATATTTTTCCTTTATTAAACTTTTCTATATACCATGCAATTAAAAAGCAAGCAATGTTAACATTTTTTTCTCCATATCATGGTAACTCAAAAAAGGGAAAATTATCATTTTTATACAATAGGATCCTATTGTTATGGAGCTCATGAATCCACATCACTTATTTATTGAAACTATCTCTTGGTAGTGGGCATTGAAGATCAAAAGTTTTGGTTGTGGTGAATTCTTTTGCTTCTTATGGAGGAGACACTCTTGGATTTTGGATTAACAAATGGTACCTACCAATCCTCCATGGCTGCACCTACAAATATTATTACTTCCTATTCCACTTTCTTGCATTTATTGCTTACATAGTTTCTTGCATTTACTACTCTTTCATTTATGAATATTAACTCCATGTCTTGTTTATGCCTACTAAATATGAAGACACAACAATAGAAACTAGGGATTGTTGGAATGCACAACTAGAATGGCATAAATTCAACTTTAATTAGGAATGATATGCAAATAAATGAAACATTCAGACTTTTGGATTCAACCTCCAAGGTCTCTTCGACTTTTGCTATTTTTTCACCACAACCCTAATGGATTAGGTGTCCAACATTTCCCCCCTTGATACAAAGGGGTGTATATGAGTCCAAGAGGAGAGCTAAAGTGCAAAAAATGCATGGAAACTAATGGTTGATTGTGCTCTCTGAAATGGTGGTTTATGGAATACCACAAATGAAATGAGTTGAGATAACTCAAGGTCTCTACTAGCGATGGTTTAAGGCTAACCACCAACTCTAGAACTAAAGCTCGAAGCAGTTCCCAGAACAATTCCAAATATGACTATAAGTTGAATTCTTCTATTGGTATCCATGATATTGGTTTGAAGATGACCATAAACTAATGTCAGTTTGATGATGACCATAAATGGATGTAGTAGAAATCAAAGTCTTTTGCAAATGGTAGTTTAAGACAAGTTGTGAACTAAAAAGCATCCTCATGGAACATGACTCTTTCTTTGGATACAACTCTGAAACTAAATATGGATGAATCTAGAAGTAGCCTCTAGCAAGTAGATCTGGTTCAGGATATGGCTCAATCTCACTTGATAATTATTTGAAGAAAGTACTTGAACATTAATCCCCCCTATCAAATAAAAGGTGAGAATATGAATAAATATCAACTGCAAGATGTGTCAATGCTTGAGACTAAACTTTGAGGTATGAGTGATATATATTCTTTTTTTTTAAGACCATTTCCAAGAATCGATCCATCCAAGGTGAATCTTCGTTCTTGCATTATTCTTGCTTATGGATTATTTGTTTGAATGATGAGTGTATTTGCTGCAATGCTCACAAGGGTGAAGATCAAAACGCTAATATTTCACATGGACAACCATATTACAATATTGCCATTGGACAATACATTGTTGTGGAACATGAACAAGTGAATATGAATAATTTTGACGAAACCCAACACCAAAATCTGGATGGGCTTGAAATTGTCTAGAATATCAAAGGAAACATCCTTTTCATATCCAAGACTGAATCATTTCCCATTGTTAACAACTTCTTCCCAAGGTATGATGATGGGATTGGGAAGTGCATGTTAAACCTCTACGTCTTTATGCAAATCTATGCCTCAAATGGCTTCGCTATTCTGATAAAAAAATTTATTGTTGATGGGATTCAAACTCAAAAAGGGAGTTTTTCTAGACAAGAACTCATTCAAAATTATCACTCTTCTATTGCAATATGAGAGTATTTAGTAACTCTAATACTCCATCAAGTCTTGCCATTTTATAATAACTCAAGTTTAGAAGATTAAGGGTGTTGGCTTCAACCGAAAATGCACTTTCTTACAATAAAAATTCAACAACTAATAGATGGAGATTTGTTAGTACAATATTGAAAATGTTAAAGGAGAATAAGAAGAGAGGAAGGGAAAGCCTTCAAGGTGATAATAAAAATCCCTTATACCAAGTTATAAACTTCATGAATATTTTTCACTTCTTTCAATTTCATCAACCTCGAGCATATCAATTCCTCTATGACAAATATATATCACTTCTTAAAACATTTTTGAATCACCTTACATTTAATTTGGATTTGTGAAAGTATTAAAAACTAAAACCGATCTTATTTATTTTGTCATCACACATATTATATCGGAAGAGACTTTCATTTTTGTATTCCTTTAGATAGCTATAATGCCACTCACCATCACCGTTGGCTTGAAGGGGGCCTGACCCAGGTTCAGAGTTATTTAGGCAAACAAATCCCTACATTACTGGCCCTTTTGGCATCAGCCTGCAAAGTGTAGACTGAAGTCTCACCTGAAGCAGTATGGGGAGATGCTGGAACCAAGTTTCCGCACCCTTGAGATTTTTGTGTTGTCGATTTAGTCCAATTGTGCCTATCTTTGTGCAGGTTATTTCACACACTGTTCTAACCTTCAATCCCCTCATGATCTGTTATAATCACCTTTCACGCAGGCCTAACCAGGGGCTGAGATGCTTTTTCACTGCTATGGCAGTGAACTACACTATTTCCCCAATCTACACCGTGAATATTACTTATCTTCTTACAAATGTTAGGCAACTTCATGTAAACAAATATTATATCTTGTATTCACTTAATCAATATAATCATATATTCGCACATCATATAGCAATAGAAGTGAAATTTATACCCAATATATTCAATGCATAAAACAGGAAATAAATACACAGAATATATATGAAACTTCTCTTTATTAATGCTCCAATTGTTACAAACTAGACTCGCCTTGCGCACTCAGTGCAGAGCCTTCTCCTACTCTATGACCCACAACTAGACTTTACACTTTAGATATGACGCAACTCTTTATCCTTATCCTGATTATTGATTGATCTATTGATGTCTTAAATACTTGGAGCCTCGCTCTATTATCTATAGTCGACATTGCATTACAAAATTGAGGGTAGACAACCCTATGACTCTTTTACAAACTACGCGCTCTGCGCCCACAAAATGTGGATTCTTTACATCAAGGTTACAAATTTTGACCAAAACATGGGCTCTAAGCCCCAAAACATCCCTTCAGTGATCTCATGCCCAACAGGCCCCCAACACAAACATCGCGACTCGCCCTTTAGTCACTTTGTTAGTCCAGAGATCTTTGCGCGAAGAACTCCCAATTCTGCCTAGATCACTGTGAGATCGGCAACGCACTTAGTGGTTGACTACTACACTTCCTAGACGTGTTGTTCAGAGACCGCTATAGCTAAACTGCTTCCCTGAACATGTTCTTGTGTTTCTTGCATCTACGTGAGCTTTGCTTCAATAGAGGCTATAATGACATATGTGTTATAGCTCCAAATCTCACTATTATGGTTTTTGATGCTGCACTCATGGCCTAGGGCAACCCCTCCTTCCAGACCTGGTCCAAAATCTAAAAAACAATGTTTTATTCC
>APFE031262613.1:0-12632 GCA_000404065.3 Pinus taeda
CTGATGCCTATGTTTGGTGGACGTAGCCCAGATTGGTTGGGTGAACCACGTTAATAGCTGTGTTAATTCTGTGTGTGTTTTATTTAAATTGCTGTCCCTGAATTCCAACAGCAAGGACCATTCAGGTCCTTGCTCTGTAGACACCTTCAATGAATGTAAAAGCGTTGGTGGCCCAACTTACTGGAGCAAGTTGTTGTCAGCCAGCAAAGAAGATGACAGGAGCCCACTTCCCAGCGGTAGACTCTCTACAGGAAAGCAAACCTAATCATATTATAAAAATATGAGCAACGAACTAGTAAATCTTAAAAAGAAATAGAACAATGGTTGCATTACTCGGAATAATGTAACCTATTCAGTTTCCTCTCGTGATTTTTAGCTATCTTCCACTATTTTGTTCTTGAAGTGAGGAGAAACCCACAACAAATCATCAAGAACACTAAAATTTTGGATTGAAACCTATGTGCTTTCGGAATCCGATTCAAAATCCGAGATCATTATTTCCCGCGTGATTTACTATTGAAAACAATTTTTGACTTAGTGACGGTCAAGAAAAGGTAAACCACCAAATTTTCAATGAATTTTATTTTCGCGATGTTTATTATTTAAATATTTAATATAAATTTAAAAATAAAACACTTAATTATTTAATAACTTTATGATGTCTACAACATCCCATATTATAGTTTCCTTCTCATTACTTTTATTAAATATTTTGTATCAATAATATAAATATAATATTTACTCAAATGATTAATTTATGATAATAAATTTAAATTCTGGTTCAAGATTTTTTATATACATTCTTGAATTACAATTTTTTTTCACGTAAAATATCGATCAAAACATACCACTACCATTAAGATTTTAATTTTTCTTTCAATATTTTGAAAATAATATTGACATGTATTATTATTTTTATTGTATAAGAAAATAAATACTTTTATTGTATGAGATAAAAATACGGGTATAAATCAATTAATTTATATTAGTTTTATTTCCATTAAATCTTAAATTAAAATCCTAAAAAATAAAAATTCAAATTCGTCAAAAATAAAAATCAGTTTCCCAGAAACTAAACTATCCCTAAGAAAGAAAAAAGAAAACCAAAAAAACAGCATTTTGTCGATAAAACTCTAAAGAGTTTTACAAAAATGTAAAAAGGATGTGAACCCTTAGAAAACAAAATTCATTCAAAATTTAGGATTTATGTCCTCTTGACCGTTATTAAGTTCAAATATGGTTTACAAATTCTCACCTAAAATTGATATCAAATCATAAGGAAACCAATCCTGAGGAAACATAATGTCGGGAGCTAAAAAGTACATAAAGATTCGATTCAAAATTAGTGTTGTCGAAATTACTCAGTCGAGGAAATGAGTAGAGAAGAGCCGTTATAAATCTGCAATGGAAACAACTGAGTAGGTTCTAAGCCATGGAAGTATAGTTCTGTTTCTTTCCACGATTTACTATGGCGTTGGTTCAGCATATGTATATCCTTAATATGGTTGAGAATGTTTTCCTTCTGAGAGTCGAACTTGAATAAACGGGTTCAGATCATCTTCTCTTCCTGGTGAGAATGGATTGCTTTAGCAAGTTTGGCTACCGAGGCTTTCCCATCCCATTGAAAAATTCTACAGAGCAAGGACCAAAATGGTTCTGGGCTTCCTTTAACTCTCTTCTATATCCATTCTTTCACCGAGAAGAAAAGAAAAAGAGTTGTGTTACCTCCTGGCAATTCTATGTTGTATTCATATGTATACGTTTGAATTAGGGCACTGCCCCTCATGGATGCTTTCTGTCAAAATACATTGCTTCTCCTTTGGAGGTTATTTTGTTTGTTTCTTCTATCATGCTTTCTTTATTCCTTAGAGTTCGTCTGAGCTGGGGAAATACTCAGAGCACAATACCTTGCATTAACGGAGTAAGCTTCTCCCACGGAGGGACGACCCCTCTGCCGAAAACAACATGCTGTGTATATTCTTCTTTGAGTGGAATGAAGGTTAAGTGTTTCGAATCAGTCCTGCTCAGTGTTTCGAATCCTCTGAAGGTTTTTAGTGTTATGGATTTTAATGGTGAATGGCGGGGGCTTTGGGCGATGAAAAAACTCATCGGATTGGGATGACTCCACACGGCCTGCGACTTCACCATGCATCCTGGCTTGAACCTGTAGCTTGGCCAGGAAGGAAAAAAAGGATAAGAAGAAATATGCAGGTGGAACCAACGCCATAGTAAATCCCAAAAAGAAATAGAACATTGCTTCCATTGCTCAGAATATATGTAATCTTTTCAGTTTCCACTTGAGATTTACAGCCGTATTCCTCTACTCTCTTCTTTCATTGAGGAAAACCAAGAACAAATGATCCAAGAGCAAATGATTACAAGTCATTTCGAGAACCCTAAAATTTTGTATCGAACCCTATGTGCTTTTGGTCTTAGTTTCAAATGCGCTTTAGGTGAGAATTTCAAACGAATTTCGCTTTATGGTGATTTCGAAAACCCTAAAATTTTGGATCGAACACGATGTGGTTTTGGTCGTAATTTGAAATCTACTTAATAACGGTCAAGGGGAGGTAAATCCCCATATTTGCAATAAAAAAAAAAATCGCAATGCTTAATATTTATTATTATTATTAATAATGATTTACATAATTTAAAAATTAGTTAATAAGATGTTAAAATTTTATTAACACAGTTACAATGAAATAAATATAAAGCCTAATTTAACTTTAAAAGTTTTTTTTAGTTTTATAAGAATAATAACAGGATGAATCGTAGGTTATTAATCATGATTATAAAAGCTAACCTTGGGTGAATGTTGGGAAGCCTTTTTCAACTTGTAATGAAAATCGATATAATAAATAAAGGTGTAGGCTGGCCCTCAAATGACACAATGCATAGTTGTTCATATACCATAGCTTTGAAAACATGAAATCGAGGTTGCGAGAGTTTGTGGAGTATCTTCGTATTTCATAAGAAGGATAATAAATCCAAATATCTACTTGCAATGGAATTATAAGGAGAATTTTAAAGGTCATACTAGACATTTATGGTGCATAGAGGGAACATTATACCTCGTGATAGCATATTGAGGTTAAATATTCCATGTTAGTTGGAGAATGCATGAGGTTGTTTGGTTGTCTACGGACCATTATAAACTTTTGTGGAGTCACTTGTCTCGACATGCTCATTAATGCGGGCTTGTTGTAGGGGCTACAATTATTCTTGAAAAATTTATCTTTGCTTTGTTTTGGAGCCTTTTTCCTCAAAATCTTAGCAACATGTCTTGCACTGCTAAGGTACTTGTGTTTTTATTTGAAGTTATATTTCACGTTGTAGCTTGTGTTTGTTAACTTGCCTTGTTGACAAACCACAAGATGACCTCGTGAGTTAATTCACATCCAGTTCTTGCACTATCTTGGAAAATTATGCAATCATAGAGGGCAACCAATGTTGCTCTTAGGAATTACGTAGAGTAGCCCGACAGTTAGCCCTGCTCTTCAAAAATGTGCAGAGCAGTCCAATAGACAACCTTTCTTAGAGAAATTGTGCAGAACATCCAAGCATTGGGCTTCAACTCGGGAATTGTGTAAACCCAGCTGACAACTTGTTTTTAGAAGGGAAATTGCATAGAGCATCAAAGGCAGCTAGAGCCACTTAGGCTCGGAATTGCGCAGAAGCATTCCTTCAGTTGTTGCTCGATGCACGTGTCGAAAAGTATCTCGGTTCCCTCTTGAATTGCACAATTCTTCCTTGCATGCATGAAAACCTTTCCCAAAAAAAAAAATGAAAAGAATTGCTAAAACGTAGAGACCTATTTTTAGCATTTGGGTGTACACTCATGTAGATTTTAGAAATTTCTCGCCATTTGTCACTTTTTCTTAGATTTTTGGCATGCCAATTTTAAACCTTGAATCTAACAAATATGTTTAAACGATGCCCAAGATATCATTCTACACATTAAATCTTGGAGCTTTGGCATTACCAAGTCATCAAGGAATCTTTGGCACAGTAGGCACAACTTTTCTGGGTAAGTTTTTCTTTTTAAGTCTTTTGCTATTTTTTCTATTGCTTTTATTTCCTTAGCCTATGTGAGTGATGTTTTGCTTGTTTTAATGAACGATCATTGTCATTTTAGTTTTTTTTAACTTATAGAATTTTTGTTTCAAGTTTTTCATTGTCTTTCTTAAGTGTCGCATAAATAACACTTTTTTTTGCAATAATAGTTGTCGTTGCGGCGAATCTCCCCATGAGCTTCGTTGTTCATCCGTTTGCCTGATTCCTGCCTTGGTTTTTATTGCGTTGATGATAATTCACTCCTATTTTCATTGTCCTTCACTCATACATTCATATTTACTCGTTTTCAAGTTTCCCTTGGACACATATGGGTTGTCGTAGCTTAGATCTTGCTTTGCCCGGCATGCACTACGCATTCCATGACATCAAGACTCTGCCTTGGCTCCAAGAATTGTGTAGTGGCTGCGTGACACTCACCTCGAGCTATGTTTTACGTAGTTCTCAGGCACAGTGCCTAGTCTTCCCATTTGGATTGCGCAATTCTGGTCCACAGTCAACCCAGCTGGATTGTGCTTTGTACAGTTCTAGTTAGCAGTAGGTCTCACTGGCAGCTAAGACTAGGCAATACGTAATTCCAGCTGAAAGTCTCCCAAACTATGAGAGTCACTATTGCGCAGTCTTTCCCAGTAGTCACCCAGCTTGTTGTATGACCGATCCTTATATCACTTTGTGTTTTCAAGTTGACATTTACTTTCCATGAGTGTCTTATCTATATCTAGGTACATCAATTGTTGATCACCCTCTCAGCATTACAGGCATCATGGTTTCTAAGAGAGCTAGATCAAAGGACACAGTAGAGAGCAGCACTGCAGATGTGATTGAACATGTGCCAATGAACTTGCCCATCTATGTAAACAAGTAGTTATTCATAGAGAAGGACATGAAAATCACATGGACATAAATAAAGGACATATTTGCAGGTAGTTTTAAGGGATATCTAGAAGATCAACAAGTCTATGTTAACATTCACAAGTAAGGCTTGTACATGGTTGCATGTAGGTACCCCGCCTTCCTGTGTGAGTATATCATTCACTGGGTTGTCTCACATAGCAAACCTAAGATGAAGACATTGAGAAATACTAGTGGAACACAACTTGCCACCTTCAGTTCAGAAAACTACCATCAGATGTATCATTTTCTGCAACCAGTGAACTACATGGATGCAATGTTCTTCACTCCCAACAACAATGTAAACTCTAGAGATATCATGAAGTGTTGGGTAAAAGAGGCATTGAAGTTCAGGACGACACCAAATCACGTCTACAAAATGAAATTACTCAGGAAGGATTACCAACTCCTAGTCATCTTTGCATGTCACTTGTATGGGTAAGAGAGTACAAAGACCTTCTCGCAGAGTTGGGTTGTTATGCTAGATCAATTGGAAAATGAAGGAAGGCCTTTCAACTCGTCAGACATGTTGGCTCTTTAGCTGAAAGTGCATGTGTCAAATTCCTGGAATTCGCCTAAGGATGGGCAAGCAAGACTCTATATGTTCGCGTACCTGATTGATGCAATCTATGCCCAACAACAGGTCTATGGCAGGGGTGGACATGGACACCATCAGAGGAACTTATGAATGTTTATTGACAGTTTCGCTCTAAGTGAAACCACTGAGGAGTCATGGAAAGATTTTCTAACCACTTCATCACCCCACTGTACATGATGATATTTGAATAGGATCAACCTTGGCTGTCCCATCCCTCACCTAGTGGTACTTTCATCAGGATGTTTTGCATGGAGAACCCTCTGCATGAGCTACTGAAGTTTGGCACAGGCAAGCTGTTCATTCAAGAGGTTGCATACCACATCTCCACAAGGTTATCAACAGGACTCCACAAGAGGAAGAGGGCCCCATGGCCTACTCTTCCTTTGCAGATTGGGTTGTATGAGATCAGTACCTTGAAATATGCAGATGTCAAGACTGAGGACTTGAAGAAAATTAGGTTTGGCACCAAGATCTTCAATCCATACAATCCCCACAGCATATGAAAGAGCCATTGTGCAAAGGTATACTACCCATGGATCCATGAGGCATGTCATTGGTCGAAGGAAGATCCTTGAAGGTGTTTCTATAACTTCTCAAGGCTCAATGAACTGATCAACATGGCTATAGAATGGAAAGCAACACTACATGTGGTATCACCACAAGAAGCAGCAACAATAGCAATAATGAGTAGCAAATCGACGCACGACAAAAGTAAGAGGAAGATTGTCAAGAGCCCAGAGGCTAACCAAAGCTACAAGTTCAAAAAAGATCCACTTTTTGATAGAGTAGCTTTGGAGATAGATGCAAAGAGGTGAAAACAGGAAAGGAGAGTAGCAAAGAGTAAAAGGGAGAAGTAAAGATTCAAAGAATTAGAGAGGAAGTTGCACGTGATAGAGAGAACTGAAAACAGAACAAGAACTCAAGAGGAGAGAAAGGAAAGAAACGTAGAAAGAGGAACATAAAACTATGTAGATACAGGTTGAGAGAGAAGAGAATCTAACAAATGATGAACAGGGTGAGCCAGTGCAGGTTCTAGAACTTGGTCAACAGGTTGAGTAGTTGGTTGAGACAACATACATGGAGACATAATAGGAGCTAGAGGACCAAGACATCGATCACATGGAAAGGGCATACAAGGTGATATGTTAGGCCCCTATACTATTAGTGTAACCCCTTATTGTTATTAGTACAACCCACTTATTATATTGATGTACCCATGAGGTGCCCATATTGTTACTATTGTGCCCCATAGTAGCCCACTATTGTTATTATTGTGTCCTTACATTATTATTGTTATGTAGGCTCTGATTGTGTTATGACCCCTTAGACTCCTATATATAGAGAGGACGTCTTTTCATTTAAATCATCCAAGAATTGTTCATTTATGTAATGTAAAGGAGGTTTCCCCCTCGAAGAGGTTGAATTCTAAGGAGTTGATCTATCTCTTCTATCTTTTCTTGAGTTGGTTTCATAACATTTGGTATCAGAGATGTGGATTCTAGGGTTTCGCTGCTCTAAATATGTCATCGTGGAATTTGTTATATAACTTGTTTTTTGTGATGTTTCACAAGTCGAAAAAAAAAACCCATTTGAGAAGACATCACACTAAATCTTGGGTCCAAATTGTAGAGATTTTTGCACTATATTTTGGGATATATGAACTGAGGAAGTTGGTCCTTTTGCAGAATCCTGAATTACATTCAAAACATGTGACCTAGGGAAAATTGTCATAACTTTCTCTCTAAGCATCAGATTGAAATTTCGTAAGAAGGTACAGAAAGAGGACGGACTGTAGTTTCTTGTAAATATTTTTCAGAGCCAAAGGTCAAAAGAGGGACACGTGGCACGTCATACAAATTTACTCTACTGAATTAGTCTATAATCAGGTCACTATGGGAGATTTGGCATAACTCTTCATTGGAGAATCCAATTGGGGTCAGACTGGTGGAATTGGAAAGAGGACACAGAGGAATACTACAGGTCGTAGTTTTAGAACTTAAAGATTTGAAAGTATAGAGTTACAATCATTTCAAGATCGAGCTCCTAAAATCAAGAAAAAGCAAGATGAGGATGTTAGAAGGCAAGGATTCGGTAAATTGGATATGTGAGATGGAGAAATATTTTGATCTACATGGTGTACCAATGTTACAAAAGGTATGTATTGCATCTTCATATTTAGAACCAGATCAAGTTTTATGGTATAAAGGGATTTTTTCTAGTAAAAAACTTGTTACGTGGTCAATTTTCACGGAGGAAATGATAGCACAATATGAGGATACAAAGAGCAACAACTTCTTTAGAGAAACACCACAACAATTGGAAATAGTAAAAGGGCTTTGTTACATATTTGAAAGTAATATTATGGCAACAAGGAATTCTACCCCTCACAACTATAAAGATGGAAGTGTTGTTTCTCCTAGCCTTCCACAACCTACAAGGGTTACACCACAACAATTGGAAGAAAAAAGAGAAAAATGGCTTTGTTACAATTGTGATAGCAAATGCACTAAAGGTCATAAGTGTGCTGAGAAGAAATTATTTTACATAGATTATGAATATGAGGAAGAAAATATTCAAGAAACATCAAAAGAAGAGGATATACGGTAAGACCCCACCCTAGAGAAAGAAGAAATGAATAAGACCATATCTTGTAAAGCATTGGCAAGAATTACCACTCCTCAAACTCTCAAGATAGAACGACATATCAAGAAGAAAAAGGTGAAAGAAGTGAAAGATCACATCAAGAAAGAAGAAATGAATCAAACCATATCTTGTAATTCATTGGTCGAAATTACCACTCATCAAACTATCAAGATAGAAGGACATATCAAGAAGAAAAATGTTCAAGAAGTGAAAGATCACATCGAGCATCAAGAAATGAATCCAACCATATCTTGTAAAGGATTTGGAAGAAATTACCACTCCTCAAACTCTAGAGATAGAAGGACATATCAAGAAGAAAAAGGTTCAAGCAGTGAAAGATCACATCGAGCATCAACAACAAGTTCTCCAACTTTTAAAGGATAATGCCACTTCGATGAAAAATCAAACGAAACAACAGGTAGATCAACATCATAGTAAAAAATGTTTTGATGTAGGTGACTGGGTATTTTTACTGCTACATATCAAGCAAGCTATTTATGAGAAGGAAATGTTGGCAATACTACATGCACTTAAAAAACGACAACCATACCAAATGGGAAAACTCTTCAAGGATGAGGATGTGGAAGCATTCTTTTGTGCTATTTCTATTATCCAACTAGATTGGATAAATGAAGCAAGGGATGAATGGAAGAAGGACGAAGAAATATGGCCACTTATTCAAAAGTTGCAAAAGATCCCAATTCAAACAATATTTCCAAAAATTGAAGAGGAAGGAAAAACCATATTGGAACCTGGAGTAGTCACACAAACAAGAACCCGATAGCTACAAAATCGATCAATTTCAGAGTATCTCATCAAGTGGAAGAATGTACCCACTGAAGATTCCACATGGGAGGATAATAATTTTATATAGAAGTATCAAGAACTACTCAAGCGTTGAGGACAACACTTTTTGAAGGAGAGGGGCATGTTAGGCTCCTATACTACTAGTGTAACCCCTTATTGTTATTAGTACAACCCACTTATTATATTGATGTGCCCATGAAGTGCCCATATTGTTACTATTGTGCCCCATAGTAGCCCACTATTGTTATTATTGTGTCCTTACGTTATTATTGTTAGGTAGGCTCTGATTATGTTATGACCCCTTAGACTCCTATATATAGAGAGGATGTCTTTTCATTTGAATCATCCAAGAATTGTTCCTTTATGTAATGTAAACGAGGTTGCCCCCTCGAAGAGGCTGAATTCTAAGGCATTGATCTATCTTTTCTATCTTTTCTTGAGCTCGTTCATAACATGATACCACACACTCTGCCACCTCAAGAACCAAAAACAGTCCCGAGTGAGCAAGGAGAAGTTGTTCTCCTTAATGATGATTTGGATATGGATGTGTACAATCTGGAATTTGACAAGACACAATCCACTATTATACATGCATGAAGAAAGTAGCTCCTGGATGATCATACATCAGCTGCACACACAAAAGAAAGGGTGATTGTACCAAATGTTAGAAGACATTCAGTTGCCATTGATGAGGCTTCTAAGGCTTATACAGAAGACATGAGTTCAATGGTCAAGTTCTTCATAACAGAGAATGATCGAATGGAGAAAAACTTTCAAAAGGCCAGGCAGAGAACAAAGCAGTCTACAGGAGCTATCATGAAAGAGATGAATAAACAAATAGTGGTTGATATATCAAATTTGGAGGCCACCATGCAGACAATGTATTGAATATTTGTCAGCGTGCAGAAAGTGGTTTTCCATTTATAAGGTTTTTCAACAGTAGTGTGTGCAGATGGTCCAAACTCTGAAAGACATTTACACTACTATTATGCACATGCAAAAATGGAAAATGACATGCAAGGGAGCCCTGCTTTACTTTCACAAGAGGGTGAAGCTAGAGGTTGGGCTCGACAAAGCATGGATTTAGATGTTGATCCAAAACTATGAGCATCTCCCTCCGCTCATCATTAGTGTTGAGGCTTCCTGTGCATAGTTGTTGAGGAGCTTGGATGTCGTAGTGCAAACGCACAAGATCCCTTCCATTGGAACTGTCACCCAGGCCATGAGGAGGAATCAAGTGATGTTGGATGTTGATAAGTACATAGGGTAGTTGATGCGTGTAGCAACCAACGATGACTTGCAACTTGGCATAGATATCATGCAAAGGTACATCAATGGTCCAACCAAACTCAACACAATTTTGCGCATGCTTTAGGATGCGCTAGACAGAGGTTTGAAAACCATATACCTGGAAGCCAAGGAGGTACTAATCCGCTATGACAAAAATGTCATCAAACACTTGGGGACACAATAGCACAGTACCAAGCTTGTTATCAGTTCATCACCAAAGACCATAACTAGGAGGTTACCGAGTTAGTCTTTACACAAGACCCCGAGTGATGTTGTTTGTATTATCAGGCTAACTAAAGCGTATTTGTTTCCCACATGGATATATATGGAAATTGTTTTGTTGTAAACATATTGTAAGTGAAATTCCAAGTGTCATTAGTGGAATGTGAAAAGTCACTATTGTAATGTTGGGTCCCTATAATACTAGTGATTACCCCATTACTATTGTAGTTGTATCCCTTATTAATATTGTTGCATCCCTATTATCCCCATATTGTTATTATTGTGCCTCATAGAATCCCTCTATTGTTATTTTTGTGGCTTTATATTATTATTGTTAGGTCGGTTGGGGTATATTTGACTCCTTAGACTCCTATATATAGAAATGAGGTTTTGTCATTTGAATCATCCAAGAATTATTCATTTATGTAATGTAAAGGAGGTTTCCCCCTCAAAGAGGCTGAATTCTAAGGTGTTGATCTATCTTTTCTATCATTTTCTTGAGCTGGTTTCATAACATTTGGTATCAGAGCTTTGAATTCTAGGGTTTTCCTCCTCCAAACAAGTCATTGGGGCATTTTTGCTAAAACTTTTTTCTGCGACGTTTCAGAAGCTAAAAAAAAACATGCATTTTAGAAGAAATCATGCTGAACCTCGGGTCCAAATTTCAAAGCTTTTTGCGCTATATTTGCATAGATATGATCTAAGGAAGTTGGTCTTTTTGCAGACTCCTAAATTACATTCCAAACAGGTGACCTGGGGAAAATTGTCATAACTTTCGCTCTGAGCATCAGATTGAAATTTCATCAGCAAGTACAGAAAGAGGATGGACTGTAGTTTCTTGCATATATTTTTCAAAGCCAAAGTTCGTAAAAGTAACTCATGGAACGTCATACAAGTTCGCTCTACTGAACTAGTCTATAATCAGGTCAGTGTGGGAGATTTTGGATCAGATTAGTGGCATTGGAAAGAGGCCACAGAGGGCTACTACAGGCCGCAATTTTATAATTGGATGATCCGAAAGTACAGAGATACATCAGAGGCAATATCGAGCACCTACAAAGTGAAAAAAGGTGTGTAGAATTTTTTAAATTTTTGCTTAAGCTTGGTTTGAAAATTTATTTTGAAGGAATTCAAAGGGAATAGTAGAGAATTATTATCAGTAACTGATGCCCCGAGGAAAGAAAATGCAAACAACTAGTAAGCAACCTGAAAGCTCTAGCATGACTTATGAAGAAGAGGAAAAAATGCTACATGATATATCAAAATTACAAGACCAAGTGAAACAAGTGTCACTTGCACAAAAGCTAACATAAGCTCAGATAAATGGCGTGGAATATAAGATAAAGGCCATGGAAACTAATATGGATGATTTGAAGATAGATTTGAATACAGATTTGAAGAAAGACATGGCAGATTTGAAGACAGATTTGAAGACAAACATGGCAGATTTGAAGACAGATCTGACAAATTTTCTACAAGAAATACTTACTAATGGTGAAAAGGTAGTAAACGAAACTCATGATGCGAAAAAAAGAAATGTTAATCATGATTTCATAGACTCTAATGTGGGATCAAAGACCCACCATATTCCAAAAATCGGTATGAGGAAATTTGATGGCAAAGATACTGCAGCATGGATATTACAGATGGAGCAAATTTTCGATCCCAATAATGTGCAAAGCACACAAAAGGTATGTATTCCAACTTTATATTTGGAACCAAATCAGTTTGTATGGTATCAATGGCTTTTCTTTTGTAAAAAAATTATCACTTGGGCAATTTTTTCAGAACAATTGACAGCACATTATGAGGATACAAAAAGCAACACTTTTTTCAGCCAATTGATAAGTCTCAAACAAAAGGGTTCAATAATGGAGCACATTGAGTGTTAGACCCCTATACTACTAGTGTAACCCCTTATTGTTATTAGTACAACCCACTTATTATATTGATGTACCCATGCTGTGCCCATATTGTTACTATTGTGCCCCATAGAAGCCCACTATTGTTATTATTGTGCCCTTACATTATTATTGTTATGTCGGCTCTGATTATGTAATGACCCCTTAGACTCCTATATATAGAAAGAGGTCTTTTCATTTGTATCATC
>APFE031262614.1:1818-17595 GCA_000404065.3 Pinus taeda
ATAGAATCGCTGTTATAAATTAACACCTGGAATATGTTCTCTTGTATGTAGAGCTCAGAGGAGGTGTCAGATCTATTTATCAACTTTCCTTTTGCCACAAAAAATTGGAAATGAGTTCTACGTTATTTTCAGATCATCAGATCGAAGGGAACTGGACATAGCCCTGGAATATGTTCTCTTTGTATGCAGAGCTTGGAGGAGGTGTCACATCTACTTATGAGCTTTATTTTTGCCACAAAAATTTGGAAATTCGTTCTACATTATTTTTAGATTGAAGGGAATTGGACACACCTTTCCCTGGAGGAATGTTTCAAATTATGGTTCACTACTCAACAGATGTATTATTCCTTACCCTTCTACATCATATGGGTATCAGGAAATGCAGAAATAGAAAGATTATTTAGCATAAAAAGGTGAATGTCAGATACATTGTAACTAGGATGGTTGCATATTTTACTAAGATCTGACCCAAGAAACATCAGTTCAAACAGAGACAGTCTATCAAAAAGGACTTATGGAATAAGTTTCTAGTACGGTTTTTCGATGGGGCATGTAACAACAGTTTTTGTGAATGCAAAGCCCTCATAGTTAGAGAACCTAGACAATATCTACATTTTTGGTGGGAGGGAGGTAAAGGCAAGAACAACTGGTTTGAAATTATTGCAATTTCGGAGCTACTTTTCTTGGCACATTGGCTTGACATCAAGGATATACAGGTATTTGGGGACTCTAAAGTGTGCATCATATATTTCGGAAACAAGGCACCATTGCAGATATGCTCTCCAAAAAAAGTGTTTTGGGTATACTTGGGGTCATTCACTATGCTTCCTGTAATCAAGATTCCAGAATTGATTCTAACATCATTCCCATCTCTGAAATGCCACATCTTACTATTTGATCCATGGAGAAATCATGTTTTTTGAAGAACTATTTGCTGAAAGCATATTTTTGTAATGATAGCATCTTTTTTGAAAAATTGTTTATGTAAATCTGCTGAAACAGAGACATCATTCCTTGTGTTGTTTTTTTTTGGAACAAGTTACTGTTTTTTTTAATACATTCTAAATGTTTTGGATGAACAAGAATATAATATAATAGAAAACATATTTTTCTTCTAAAAAAATATCATTCTTTCCACCGCAGAGGACAAAGTTGCAAAAGCACATTATCAAGGATTTCCACTCCAAAGGTCACGCTGAAACATAAAATAAAAAATTATTCGAATGTTTATTGTGCAAGGATCAATTAGTTACATACAGGTTACAATTTGACTTAAGCCATAACTTGACTTAAGCCATAACAACACATCCCCTGCTAAGTCTGCCATTTTCGTTTGCAGTATTTGTTGTGCTCCCCGTTAATGGCGGTGTTGATCCAACGCTCCCGTGTGTTTCGTGGCATGTGCTTAAATCTAAACAAGTGGTATCAGAGCCAGAGGTCTCGAGTTCGAAACACACTGGGCTCGCTTTGGGGGGAGATTGTTGACTCCCCATTAATGGCGGACATCCAGAGACATTTGAAATTGGTTCCTCTTATTCAGTTGGAGTGCATAATTTCGCAGTTATTGGAGAAAAGGGGGCTACACATAATTGGATATGCAATCCCTACAACATTTATTATTGTGCTCCCCTTAATGGCGATGTTGATCCAACGCTCCTGTGTGTTTCGTGGCATGTGCTTAAATCTAAACAGTATTGGGATGGTTTGTGGGGATTGTGTGTTTAATAAAATGGAGTTGTCGTCACATTTTTATTAATACAATGTCTTATCCTTGGTGTTCGAGTGCCTAGAATTGGAAGGCAATTGCCACCTCTATTTTAGAGACTTGGCCAGAAACATTCTAATTGCCACCTCCATTTTAGAGACTTGGCCAGAAACATTCTAAGTATGTTATTTATTGATGATGGCCCTTTTCTAATCTGTTTAAATCCCTTTTTCTAATTTGTTTCTATTAAATAGACTGTGTTTGATAGGGCCAAATGGGTTCATTTGACATTGGCATCCACATGGAAAGATAACAACTCGTCATCCAATATCAAACCCGGTTTCAGGTTAAAAAAATAAGTCACTTCAAAAGATAATTCGTGGAAAGATTGAAAATTATCAAAGTCTGAGCACTCACCATTCTATGAGTTTACGGCCATGGTTAAGTAGATTGCAGATTCTTGGAATATTTCGGGATCCGAAGGACATGGGCGCAATCAATTTTTTGACTGCGCCCATGTCCGTCAGATCCCAGAATATTCCAGGAATCTGCAATCGACTTAAGCTCACCGTGTGTTTACATGGTTTAAAAAAAAATTCAACATGAAAACATTGAGGATGCACCAATTCAGTTTGATGATACATAGTTAGGGAAACAACACACAACTAGCTGATTTTACACGAGCCAATACAAAGTGGAAAAATAATGTTAGAAGTAATGTTTCCATGTGTTGTTATGGTGAGTTTTTAAGACTTAATTGAAAAATTGTAGATTCTTATGCTGTGAATTGAGAGTAATGTCGTATGTGAGTAGTAATTTGTCTGAGTCAATGATCTAAGTCTTATATATTGTAATTGTCTTAGATAAATAATAAAAACATCATGATGTGATTTGTGTTGTATGAACAATCTCTCCCCCTCTTCAAATTTCTAACCAAGTATCCTAAACAACACAATAAAAACACACACTGAGTAGAGGAATACCAAACAACGTTGTTATTTTTTGACTTTTAAGCCTCTCCCTTCACTTCGACCATGTTCCCAATCTTTAACGCTTACTATTTGGCAACCTGTAACCATGGCTGGAAACAACATTATCCACGATCAACATGGTGGAAACAGATACAAACAGCGTTACCCACGATCAACAGCATGGTGGAAACATATACAATCGCAACAACATGGTGAAATTGATTGAATTTCCTCAACAACCATGTTGTCACTCGCAATAGCCATCATCTCATCGTTTCAAATGGATCTAACTCAACGGAAATAGTTTCAAATTCTTGAATTGTAACATTAAATTAAATTAAATTTACTGGTAAGGCTTTCCATTCCCACAGATCACATTTGTGGATGGAGTGGAAATATATACGCCTATCCGCGAACAATATGTGCTACAATTCTCAACCAATGCCAACACAGTCCAAAATCTTGAGAAAGATAACTAGAAATAGAAGTTGGACAGACTTGAATGCAACTAAGAAGCAAGATCGTGGCCGCTAACGCTGAGACCTTCTATCTGGCCAATTTTCAAGGTGTTTTCTAATATTTTAACCTCAGTTTTATAAAGAGATATTACTGGAAGACCCTCGATCATCCATCTCCATCGGCCACACCATATTATCTTTTTACAAACACCACAATCAAACAAATTTCTGCAAGTAGTTGATTTTCAAAATGTATATATGGTTGATCTTTGTTAATGTCACATTCATTAATTTCGGCCAGAAAACTTATTTTTTTGTAATTTGATTGTTAAAAATTTTAAAGGGGTATATACTACATTCTTTCTAGATTTGAATCTACAACTTTTAAAAATAAAAACATAATTTTCACCATTAAATTTATTATTAATATAAAATGAATTTAATCAATCATAAACTCTAGAAATATTCCAGTCAATTATGTAACTTCACTATATTCATCAAATTTCAAAATTTCAAGTACAAACTACTCTTAACATTCAATACTTAGATTATTTTTCACTTTTTACTAACCATTCATTTTTTAACACAACCGAAATATGTTCGTCATTATTATCATTTACAAACATATGTACAACGGATACAATCTTTAATGGGAGGGGCAACTCCCTAGTAAGACTCTGCCCAACAATGATAATAATAATCTTTTACAAATAATTATACAAGTACAACCTTTGTAAAGAAACCTCAAATTGCCTCTTTACAATTCTGTCAAAACATCACAATTCGGCCTGCACCATTTAGCAGTGCCCAACTGTCATTCAAGAGCGCCCACTCCTATTGGGACGGGTCATCGAACTCATCGCATAGAAGCGCCCTACCCGGGCCGCCCTCTGCGTTGTTCGTCGCACAAACCGGTTACCTACATTTCGACCTTCATTCGGCTCTTGCGCTCGGCATGTCACCCCTCTGGCACCTGTCCGCAGCTCGCCCCAACTCTTCGGCACTTCATCCGCACCTTAGACCAGTCTACCCACAGTCCAACCGCAACAACTATCTTAATTCTTTGTTTTGGGCAGATTCACCCTCGTTGTGCAGCGACGCCCTCTGCGGGTCATCCGCCAAGCAAACATGCCCCAGTAGTGCAGCGACGCCCTCCGTGGGTCGTCCATCGAGCAAACATGCCCCAGTCATGCAGCGATGCCCTCCGCAAGTCGTCCACCGAGCAAACGTTACTCAGTCATGCAGCGACGCCCTACTCGGTTCGCGCGCTAGGAAAACGTGCCCCGCCCTGCGACTTGTCTGCACGAAAACCTGCGTTTTGTTTTTCCTCGCCTTGGTGCTTCGGTCTAGTGCTCTCTACACCTCGCCCTACTCTGTTTGTCCACCCTTTGGCTCGTCCACCATTAGCTTGAGCTCATACTCAGATGTGTGAACCTTGATTGCTTGCCTTCTCTCCTCAAATTCATCCTCTACTTATACGCTCTTCACAAGGATGAAGGTGGGTCAACCTGGCCAGGCCAACCTCTCAACTCGACCAACCATGCGCCCACTTCATGTGGGCTCGCCCATGTCATCGCCCCGCCGGGTCCACTTACCCAACTGTGCACCGTATAAGCTCACTATCGCAAATCTCCATACTTAGCCAAATTTTGTCTTCTTCGGTTTTTTAACTCTCTGTTGGCTCATCGCAACTCGTGTCTCGTGCACCTTTAACCAACCGCCAACCTCATCGCACACCAACTCGTCCCATTGTTGCAACCGACTTGCCCGCTCACCGACTTGTCGCACACCAACTCGTCGCATGCCAGAGCGTCGCATTTAACCGAGGGCGCGTCACCCCACCTCATCACACATCGCTTGCATGACTTGTGGGCGTGACATACTCCCCCACTCTAAACGGTCGTCGTCCTTGACAACACCATCATAAGACATCACAAAGTGTCGCTAGCTCCAACATCCAAATGTCCATGTTGCCCGCCTCTGCTCTTCCATCACACAAACCATAAAGCTTCATGTTTCCATGAATAGGAAATTCCCCTCGATCCATGATCATCAACCACATCTGTCGCAACTCTATACGCTGCCCCACTATGGAAGGCTGGTCCCTCCAACTCAAGCTACATGCCCACTGCAACATATATCATGTTGAACCCATCATGTATCGTCATCATGTGAAGTGTTGCCATGATACTCCAACCCAACTCTAACATATATGAGTACACTGCCGGATCCATGACTCAAACTAGTCGGGTGATCAGTCCAATTGTCATGCTCAAATCATGAAAATGCACCTCCTCATGCTATCATCGAACATTTCTCTCAGCATCTTGTCACAACATCAACTCGATCAAGAATCCATCCCATCTCCATGATCAAAATGTAAGTAAGTCATGCCCAGGTCCATGAAGTAGCCTCCATCTCGTTCACAACACGTTGTCCATGATGTTGGTGTCAATGTGCTGCATGCTAATTAGCCACATCTATCCCTAACGTCATCATCCACATATATGTAAGATCCATCTCCTCAGAATAAAGAGATCCTCTCATCAAACCGACTCTCGATGTGCCACATCCAGGGCCATGAAGCAACCTCCATCATATCTGTAATGTGCCATCCGTCAAGTCTGCCAAAGAAACAAGTATACACCCGTCTCATCATCCATGTGCTGCCCATGGTCAGAAACCAATCAGCTCCCATGTATTAAAAGTGGTCAAGTCTCGGCTCAACCCATGCCCAAGTGTTGCCACCAAGGCATCATCATTGCTGCAACTCCATCAACTCCAAAGTGTCTCGTCTTGATCCTCCACATCAAGTCACTCTCCCAAGCACACCCATAAATGTGCTCAAAAGTATGCACCCCATACTACATCAAAGTCACTGACCTCGGCTCCTCAATGTATCATATCATCCAAGTCCACTATAATATGAAGTCTCCAAACGCTGCAACAATCTCATGTCACCATCAGCTCCATGAATCATCTCCATCCAAAATCTCAACAAGCATAAATGTCTCAGCCCAAAAGGTCACTGCAAGATGCCTGAGCTTTCCATGTAGTAGGAATGCTCTCATATATTGCTCACAAATCCACAAGTCCATGGCCTTGTTGTACACAAGTGCACAACATTCCCATTAGCTCATAAGTAAAAGTCTCCATATCGCATCAAACAAATCCATCCGCACAACATCACTGCTTTGGCACTCCTCATTGGATGCCCGTAAGTGACATCTCTAGAAGTGCACCTGCATAATTCCCCTGTATAGTATCTGCCATGCTCCATCTATCCAACTTGATGTCCATGACTCAAGCTGCCCATGTTGTCCAACTAATTAGACCCATCACAACATCAATCATCCCATCCAAGTCCTCAATTAGGTTTAGTGCCCTCAATCACCCAAACCATATATATCATCAAGTCACATGGGTCCCTTCCATCATAGTTCCCCCACTAAAGGGTCCACCAAGGCTGCCTCTTGGTTTCAGCCATGAAGAAGTACACCCATGTATCATTAAAACCTCAAGCGTGTGCCCTTTCCCAAATCTGTCCATGAGTCATGCCAGGCACTTTAGCCAATTCTTCATATGGATAAAGCATGACCAATCCTCCGCAATGATCATCATGTTCCTCCCTTGTCACGAGCATTTGCACCTCTTGCCATGAGGCCACAAATTGCTCCAGCAAGCTCTCCAACAATCAACGATCCTTGCTTATCCATACAAGGTCTCATTGTAGACATCCATGGTAAGGTTGTCCATCACATCGACAAACTGACTTTGCTCTTCCCTACATATGACCCAACCTCCAAAAGCTCCAATGAAACACAAGTAGTAATAGGAATACTTACTTCATCATGAGGCTCCTTTATGTGATTATCCTCATCCATCAATGTCTGGAAAATACACGATCCTGGTCCAACTTGAACAATTGGAAGTGCCTCAAGTTCTTCCTCCATCATTGTCACATTTGCAACATCTTCATACATCACGACTTCCTCTTCTTCATCGTCGCAATCTGCAGCTACATCCTGTCCCATTGCCCAACCAAGTCAAAAAAGTTCGTCTTCAAAATTCCTTTCCAAGACTTTAAGTTCATCTTGAATCTGTGGGTTCTCTTCTTTCATCAACTTCAACATGTATAAGGTCAGAAAGAGCTTCCCTTGGAATTCTTCCAAACTTGCCGTGTCTTGTCCCCCAGCTTGGCCCAAGCATAATGCTTCACCCCTGCTAAACCTGTCACGAAGTGTAGTAGTAACACTTCTTCTTCTGCAAACCTTCAACAAAGCCCATGAAATTCGAAGCTCTGATACCAACTGTCACGCCCCTATCTTGGCAGCAGTCTTTCAACCGTACATAGGCAGGTGCGACACCGCTATTTCTTTTCACCGGTACTCTCAAGTACGGACTACGCCTAACATTCAACACTTAAATTACTTTTCAATTTTTTACTAAGCATTCATATTTTAACACAACGAAAATACGTTCATCATCATTATCATTTATAAACATATGCACAACAGATATAATCTTTAATGGGAGGGGAAACTCCCTAGTAAGAGTTTGCCCAACAATGATAATAATAATCTTTTACAAATAATTATACAAGTACAACCTTTGTAAAGGAACCCCAAATTTCTTCTTTACAATTCTGTCAAAACATCACAATTCGGCATGCACCGTTCAGCAGTGCCCAACTTTTGTTCAGGAGCGCCCACCTCTGCCGGGTCAGGTCGCCTAACTCGTCGAGCAAAGGCGCTTTACCCGGGCTGTCCTCTATGCTATTTGTCGCATAAACTAGTTACATGCAATTCAGCCTTCGTTCAACTCTTGCTATCAGCGTGTTGCCCTTCTGGTGCCTGCCCGCAACTCGCCCCAACTCTTCGGCACTTGACCCGCACCTCAGACTGGTCTACCTGCAGTCTAATCACAACAAATGTCGTAATTCTTCGTTTCTGGCAGTGTCGCCCTCTTCGTGCAGCGACGCCCTCCGTTGGTCGCACACCAAGAAGACGTGCCCCAATCGTGCAGTGGTGCCCTACCCGGTTGGCCCGCCGAGCAGACTTCCGCCCAAAAACCTGCATTATGTTTCTCCTCGGCTTGGTGCTTTGGTCTAGAGCTGCTTGCACCTTTCCCTACTATATTCGTCCACCCTTTAGCTCGTCCACCATTACCTTGAACTCACACTTAGATGTTTGAACCTTGATTGCTTGTCTTCTCTCCTCAAATGTGTCCTCTACTTATACGCTCTTCACAAGGATGAAGGTGGGTCGGCCTACTCAGGTCGACCTCTCAACTCGGCCAACCATGCTGCCACTTCTTGTCGGCTCGACCATGTCGTCACCTCATCGGGTCCACTTACGCAACCGTGCACCATATAAGCTCATAGTCGCAAATCTTCATACTTAGCCAAATTTCGTCTTCTTTGGTTTTTCGACAATCCATTGGCTTGTCGTAACTTGTCTCCCGGGTGCTTTTAATCAGCTGTCCAACTCATCACACACCAACTTGTCCCATCATCGCAACCGACTCGCCCTGTAGCGCCCTAGGATTTGTGCGACGGGCGCCCGGGCGGGCGCGCGCCGGGCGGACGTGCACGAGCGCGGGCGGGCATACGTTGTGCGACGGTGCGACGCTCCTTCGCACGAAATGCGATGATCATCCGGCAACAATGCGATGTTAACACAGAACAATGACACTTGTGGGAAAAATGATGAGCGTTAAGGAAACTTATATGGCGTTGAGGAGGGGCTTGCCTATGGCAAAGCCGACAGCCGTTGGAGAGTTTTGGGGCGCATTCATGATGATTTGGGGGTCAGCCAAGGGTCGACCACCCCCACACTCAACCACATGTGAGCGTATATATATGTGAAGCATTCAAGTTTCATTTCAACCAACGAAGAGCACCTTACAACTGCGAAAAGTCAAGTAGTATTTGCGCACAAGGAGTAAGTGCGCACTTACCATTAGGAGCTTGTACGACGGGGTAAACTTGGAATAAAACGCAGGTTGTGCAGAGGTGAATTCTGAGGTACGGTTTTGATGCAGATTTGGCAGAGTGTTACAGGTGACTTATGGGAGTGTCGTTCTTTGTACGAAAGAGCATAAAACTGTTGTAAAGGCAGATTGCCTATCTTGTAAATTTGGTTAAGTGTTGTCCTTGGATTCTGCCAGGCACACTTGTACATTATATTGTAAAATTGATATTCTTTATAAACGGTTGGGCAGACTCACGTTACGGGGAGTTGCCCCTCCCCTTTATACTTGTTGCAATTGTTGTTCTTGTTTTATAATTGCGATGGTTAATGAATGAGTATGGGCTTCATAAGTATAAAGGATAAATGAATGTTTTACTTGGTTGCGAAACACAAGCTAAGTATCGGTTGTGAATTAGGCGTAGTCCGCACACATAAGTATTGTTAAAAAAACGTGTGGGGTGGTGCCGCACCTCGCTGGCACGGTTGGAAGACCATCGTAAGGTCAGGGGCATGACACGCCCGCTCACCGAATCGTCACACACCAACTCATTGCACGCTAGCTCGACGCGTTTAACGGAGGGCGCGTCGCTCCACCTCGTCGCACATCACCTACACAACTCATGGCATGACTAGGCATAACACATTCCTAAATTAGCTTAACGTTGACTAAAAATTTAGCAATCAATATCTAAAGTTTAACATTAAAAAGCAAATATAATTTATTTCTTAAAAAATAAAAATATAATTTATTCACGTCTTGATTGGTGCAAACGAATTGGGTACTATTAGGCCATCATGATTTCTACTGTCGATGTCAATTGAATTTCCTTTTTTGTCCTATTTTAACCCGTCAGCTTGAGCTTGAGCTTGTACTGCTAACTCTAGCATTGTACTGTTGATACCCAATCCATCAATCGAGGGCCCCACTGATTTGAAAGTCATGAGATAAGTATGAAGTCAATTCACAATTGGTTTAAAAATGGTCCCAAACTGAGTGCTCGTGTTTTTTAGAGTACTGAAATCATTCACTTAAATATCAAGTTATTGCAATGCATTATGCAGGTCGTCCATTGAGGTCGGGTTCCTAACTCGAATTTAGGTACGCAACTGGGACGGTTATATTAAAGATTTAGGTGGGTAGCTCGGACGTTTATATTAAAGGTGAGATACATATAGTGATTGAGCCGTTCAAAATATACGCTAGTAAACCTGTGGAGCATACTAGGTGAATCAAATATATATAAATATTTTTTGAGAACCTTTAGATTTCAAATGATTCGATTTGTCCATTTTATTTTGGTCGGTTTGTTCTCACCTACCATATAAATTACTTTTTTCTGTTGGTCTAGACTCCATTTATCGTTCCAAATTAACATGTTAGGAGAAAAACTAACATGTTATTATTAGTCCCTGCCTGGGACTAATAGCGATCGATAGAGCGTTGACTGTGTATTAATCCTTTGTTTGACCAAAAATATTTATGTGCATCACAACTTTAACCAAAGTTTTAATATTAGAAAATAATATAAAATTTATTATGTAATTTTTGATTGGACAACAAAATTGAGGGTCTTATTGCGGGCTTCGCAGTTTTCAAGACATTCATGTTTGGGTAAAAGTAAGATATCCAAAGTTTTCATATATGGAAAGTTTTTGTTATCCAAAATTTGGTCATATTGCCGACCTGAATATTTTATCGAGTTTTCAGATATGAAAAATATTTGTTATCCAAAGTCTGGTTAGTTGACAACACATAGCTTCGTGGTGGCAAGCTAACAACCCATCGCTTTGTGGCAACATGCATGCACCTGCGTTAGCTGAGCCCGTGCCTCTTTTAAAATACAGATCTCTCCTCCTCGGCTCCATTACCTTAGGGAAAAGCTCTTCTGATTTTTTGCGAAGTAACCCTCTGCCGTAGCGGGTTGTAGCCTTCTCAGAATTCATAGCTAGCATGCTTTGCCGTGGCTCGAAATTCTTCTCCACAGTAGGTTCTTAGTTATTAACCCCCTCACTAGTTGTATCCTTCTCAGCTTTCATAGCTCCAATGCTATAGCATTCTTCTTCAAGGTTCTTCAAGGTGCCATCTTCACGTTTAGGTTGACAATTAAATGAACATTTGGTCTCAAGAGGCAAAAGGGCATGGCAAAATAATAAACTAGTGATTATACGTATCATTCGAGTGTAATAACTTTTTGCGTACCTTTGGGATTATGAAGGTTCATATGGTAATGGTTACATAATTAAAACGGGGGATTGTTTTTGTCCACCAGGTGGATCCCTGCTCGAGGTTTGTGTCATATCTGAACGGTGTAGAGAGAAAAGAGGGTTTGGTGCTAATCTCATACCGCTCTTCCACATTCGAGCTTCTCGGATTTTGTTACATCACCCTTTGTATTCGCTAGAGCTTGACTCCTTCGCTAAGCAAACCCATCTCAGGTTAACCTCTGTGCTCTAAATTTTGGCTAATGCTTTTAACTAGTGCGAGTTGTTTTAAGCTGGAAATCTTTGGCATCATGGGGTTTGACTGATTCTCGTTTTCGGTTCTTCAGCTTATTACACAGTTACGACTCCAAATGTGATTTGGGCATTTGAGTTGCTTCTAGCTTTGTTCTATAACCCCAGTCTGCTCCTGTTTACGTTTAAGGCTAATGCTACTTCAGGGAATCTACCAATTTCAGCTGGAGGAGAGTACTAGGGTTCTCAACAATCAATTTCGGCAGCTTACAGGTAATTATATGAGTGTAGTTTAAAATTTAGCTTGAGAAACTTCAATTATAATGTTAATTTATGTTCTAGTATGTCGAATCCCCAATGCTTTTTACCCTTCGAATAATCTTGGTTTCATGCAGGTTTTTATTCCCAACCCGGCCGATGTTTTCGTTTCTTTCCTTCATCTTTGTTCAAGATTACAGAATGGGTTTTCATCCCTTCATGCGCCAATGGTCCAACATTTCCAGGTTCTGATTCTGCTTAAGTTATAGATAAATGTCTTGGTCATTAACATCCTCCTCCTTCAGGGACTATATGTTATAGTGCTCTTGTTGTTAACGGTTTTGACCCTAGGTTGAACTTAGGATTCTGGCTATAATTTTAATGAGGAATTGGTGTTTTGATTCGGCTATCTATGAATATTCAAAATGTTTCACCCTGAGTGGGTTGTCAAGCCATACGGACGCTTGGCAAAGCTATATCCATTTTTTTGCTTACTGTGCAATGCAAAGATCTGGAAAGATTTTTGCTTTGATGTATATTCATTTATCAAGTGGTATTGTTGATTCTGTGTTTTTATTTAAAATCGACTGTTCTTTGTCTTATATGGTTATATTTGCCTCTAAATAAAGGGGTTTTGCTGACAACCACCGTTGCTTCACGGTTGAAAGGGTTTTACAATTAAGGGTTTCCCAGTTAAGGGTTCCACTGTTTTCAGTTGATGGTTTCCGCAACCATTTCATTGTATCATTATTCTTCTATGTTGTACAGGTTATGAGTTTATGATAGTTGGTTTTATATTCATTATTGGTTTCTGCAGTATCTGTTTCCGCAACCATTTCATTGTATCATTATTCTTCTATGTTGTACATGTTATGAGTTTATGATAGTTGGTTTTATATTGATTATTGGTTTCTGTAGTATTGGTTTCTGCAGTATCTTCTTCAAGGTTCTTCAAGCTGCCATCTTCACGTTTAGGTTGACAATTGAATGAACATTTGGTCTCAAGAGGCAAAAGGGCATACCTAGAGTAAGCATACCTTAGTAGAAGTGCTCTCGTTTACATCTGAATGGGACATTCACATCTGAATGAGAAGCCGGGCAACATTCTCCCACCTGTATATTTGCTGGGATATTGTTCTCTTATTCGAAATGCTCCCGGCTGAGATGAAATTAGCATTGAAACTCTCTTTTCTGAATGAGAAGTTGGGCAACATTCTCCCACTATACTTGCTGGGATATTGTTCTCTTATTGGAAATGCTCCCCGCCGAGATGAAATTAGCATTGGAACTCTTTTTTATGTTTGGCTACATAGACTATAAGAAGATTTATAAGTATGAAAGACAGAAAGAAAGAGGTACATACGTTTGTGGCTACGTTAGACAGAATTAAAGCAGTACCAGCAACATAAACAGGAAGAGGTATGTAAAACTCATCCTTAGTGGCTCTGCTACATAGAACTGATAACATTTATGTATTGAGAGCTAACATTTATGTATTGAGAGCTTTGTAGTAGGACAAAGATAGTGGCATAGATGCAGCAACGAATTCCTGAGCAACAGTCTCTGTTCTCTTCTTTCACAGCTCTGTAGTAGGACAAAGGTAGTGGCATAGATGCAGCAACGAATTCCTCAGCAACAGTCTCTCTCCTTTCACAGCTCTGTAGTAGGACAAAGGTAGTGGCATAGATGCAGCAACGAATTCCTTAGCAACAATCTCTCTCCTTTCACACTCTCATTTAGAGGATGGCATAGGATTAAAAGTTAAAATAATCTTTACATTCTCCAACATGAAGAATGCATGAGTAAAACAAATTTGGCGGTGTTTGAAATAAAAATTCATTATTGACAGAATAGAGATGTATAACTACAGTTCTGAATAGAGTTAACAACCTTGCTATAATGGAAACAGTGAATTATCAAACGTAACAGTGAATTATCAAACCTTAGGGGAGGCAAAACACTTCAGCTTCGAGAACTGTCTTAAATTACTATTAGATGATAATTTATATAAACAAATTCTGCTTTTCCATAGCGTGATTGTTTACCTCATGTTGTTGTACAAGATTTGGAGAGCTACCATCGCACTCTTGCGTCTTCTGTGATTTGCTGTTATGCTATTAGCTGGCCCTCCATATTGCTCTACAAATGGTGCAGGTGCTTAGCTTTCCACAAGTGCAGGATCTTTGTGTAGCACTGGGTATGGCACTGACATAAATAGATGAAGGTTTAACTAAAGTATTCCTCTTGAATTTGGCCACTTCAAAAATATGAATGATTTCCTCTTCAATTTGGCCCCTTTTGAACGTCATCATCATAATGTTGCAACTTATCAGACAAGTGGACAAGAACCGCACGAAACGAATTCGTGGTTATCACATTTTCAATCGTGACATATTTCTGAATGTGAACAACTGCTTAACCGACTTATTTTAGTCTCCTTTCCCAACTACTAATTCTGTTTTGGTAAGTTCAGGTGTTATTGAAGTATAATTGTTGCGTAAATTGGTTAAAAGTGTAATTAAGATCTTATAATGTATGTTAGGTGCGTTTGTATTGTTGTTGTGGCAGACCCTGGCAGGGACTACTGCCACGACAGTGGCTCTCTTGTTCTCATAAGGGTTTGATGGGTTGTTAGATCTGTATGTAATAATTATGCTAATTGTGAAGAAATTCGTGTAGTGTCTTGCATGTAGAAGTATAATGTGTTACTTTTACATATAAACGACCGCAATTCTCTATTTTTGAAAAATGTTGGCTACATCGAAATTTGCTATAATATACCATGTAACCAACCAATCAAGCCAATGGTCCCATGAGATTAACTAATCCAACACGTTAAGTAACACTCAAGGACTTAATATAATTATATAAATATAAATAGTTTAGTTAAAAATATAATTATTTAACCAATTAAATTAAAAAATGTTTGTTTTTATTATGTTATCTATTAGATGCTATCTTTTGTTTGAAAGTTCCAATATTGCTATTACTTTAAAATTAATTCAAAAAATTAAATATATTAAATTTAGTTAAGCAATTTTAATATAATTTAGGTAGTTATTAGAATACTCTAAACCACTATTTAAAAATCTAAGTTTTAAATAATTTTTTAATACAAGTTATAAAGGAAATAATTTCTAGAAAGAAATTTAGAATATGTAGATGTGTTTATATTACCCCTATTTCTCATACAACCCATCTCCATCTTTCCCTGTGAAACTACAATTTTGTCTTTTATCTGGACACCACAACCAAGAAATAATAATGTTTGGCGATTGCTAGCACAGTTGGAATTTCAGATTGATTTCGGACGTCACTTCACAAATATGGTTTAATGTACGTTCCACATATTTCAATGTTATAACGAGATTATCAAAAGCATGTTTTATTATATATTTCAATTTTATATTGATATTTTCGAATCGAGAGTTAAAACTTCGCATTTAACAAAATTTGTTATTTTATTTTTTAATTAAAACATAAGTATTCAAAAAAGCATTAATTATAGGAAAATCAATCCTTAATAACTAATTTTACTATAAAATTTTATTTATTTTTAAAATTAAACCAAAATTATTTTGTGTCGTAATAAAATCTGTAATTCATTCTTCCCGATTAGTACCACAAAACTTGTATGTTTATTATGCCGGTTGTAGTGTTCAGGGTTGGAATTTGACGGGCAAAATGCGCGTCACAAGGCATTTTGACCGTATTTCACGTTTAAAAATTTTAAAAAGCCGTTTTTTGTGATGGGCTTTCAAAGTTCTAAAACGTATTTTTTTTGACGGGCAAAATGCCCGTCACAAGGCATTTTGACCGTATTTCATGTTTAAAAATTTTAAAAAGCCGTTTTTTGTGATGGGCTTTCAAAGTTCTAAAACGTATTTTTTACTGTTCACTTTTTTGCAAAAACGTCATTACTACCCTCTCAAACAACAGCCTTATAAAGAAGTGCAGTA
>APFE031262614.1:17662-59349 GCA_000404065.3 Pinus taeda
ATTAAAATTGAACTTTATCTAGATTTCGTGATATTATGATGTTGGAGAGGATGGGCATTGTGGAGGATAGTTTTTGGTCAACTCCAAAGTTTTTAAGATGGATTTTTTTTTTGAAGTTTTTTGTTTATTTTGTGAAAGAAATCTATTCGTTTTTACTGAAACTGTAACATTTAAATTATCTAATAGAAATCCAAATTGAGAAATTAAAATAGGAGTAGATTGATTGCAATAACAATGAATTGGGTGTGAGTAAAATAGATTTCTAGATTTACTCATAATTTTTGTATATGTGTTTGGGAGAAGCACTGAATCTCGATGGTTTGGGAGTTATGGATCCCATCCATGAGTAAAACAACCTTTATGATTCAACAAATCATTTAGTCATAGTTACGTTGTTTTTTTCTTATTATAAATATGTGAGAAAAAATTAACACAATGGTGTGATTGAAAAGTATTTTTTTAATTAAACCTTTATTGATGAAGGGTCGATTTATTATCAAAACATTTTGATTGAAGAGCAAAATTTTAGACATAACGTTCCTTGATGGCCAACATAAAAACCCAAAACGTCAAAAAAAATTTATTTGACAGGTAATAAAGAATCCAAATTCCAACCCTGGTCATGTCTATGCCCTCATTTCTTTATAATAAGGAGACAACTCAAAAAGAACATAGATCCGATTACGCCACCGTGTTGAACAAGGACATGATCTTTGTCCATGCTTTTATTTATGAGGTTCCACATGAAACACCTCGTTGATAATAAGTTTTCCACATAAAGAAATAGAGTTAGTTATCGATTATTAACCATATATGACTCAGTTATTCATTATTAATTATATATAATTCATTAAAAAGAAGGCTACATAACTAGCATTTCATACGATTTAGTTTAATTTAGTTATTAATTTACTTTGCACTATTATAATGTAACTAATTTGATTAAATATAATTTGTTCAACAATTAACCAAAATACTATTATATATATTAATAAATTGTTTTTTTTGACAAGATCAGATAATGATTATATTACAAAAAAAAGTGAAAAGGAGCTTGCTCCTATTACATTCGATGAAGATTGAAATCAAGTTGTAGGCGGAAAATGGGAACGCAATCCTTGATTCTATGCTTGAAATCCAAAATTATGTTGATTCCTATGACTATTCTGGCATATTGCCTTACATATTGGCCTCCAAGTAATATAAATTTACAAAACATTATATTATTTGTAGTTTTCAATATTGATTCACTGACTGATCCTGGTATGAATGCTACTTCTTGCCTTGATGGACTGAATTTTCTCCCTCTTGGCTTAGAGTGGAGGATTTGATGTAGACTATCGCTTCTTCCAAGTGAACACATTTGTTTTTTAGTGTGATTATCTTTGCTTTCTAGCTTTGAATAGTCCTCTTTTGACAACTGAATTCCATTTTCATTCTTGATTAAGATCTTGAAGAGCTTCTTGAAACCTATTGATCATAAACTTGTTCGCCTTACATGTGACACAACCATAATTTCTTGTTACTTTCTTAATTGGATTGAATTCCATATTTGTCCACACCTTCGCTATGATTTTGGGGTATTTGTTGTGCCTTTTGCGAATGTTGTTCCTGTGATTCCTATTGACTATATTGCATCACTCTGCTAACTGTGTAGTGAATTATTCTGTTAATTTCTGAATTTAGAGGGACTGTTGCTTTTGGGATGGACTGCCCTTCCTTTGAATCGATTTTATAATAAGAAACAGAGCAAATAATGACTAACAAAGAACTAATGAGTAATAAGCTCGAAGATGCACGAGCTGAGGAACATGAGAAGCATAGGGGTAGCTTGGGTGGGGAGTCTGAAGTGAACTTCTTAATGCCTGTGGAAAGTGTCGTGGCGAGGTCGACATGATGTAAGGGAGGAAGACAAATGAGAGGAGATGTCGGGTGCTTCTTGAGGTCCTTTGCACTCAAAGGGTGAGTGCATTTGTAGGAAGGCTCAGGATGAGGATTATATAGGGGAAGAGTGCCAAATGAAGAGCTCAGATGATGGATCTAAAGGAGAGATAGTGTGGAAGGGATTTCAGGGGCACTATGCGATAGATGACACAAGGAGATTTTTGAAAGAAATTTGTCACTGATACAGTGGAGAGGATTGAAGAAGTGCTTAAATTTTAAAGGAGGAGAACTGCATGGGTAGTTGTCAAGGATAAGATAGTTTACAACGTCATTCATTCGAATAGGATCATAATCCTCCTTAATCTTCGGGCTAGAGTTGCATGCCGATATTCTCCAAATTTTCTAATAGGGAGCCCGTGATTTCCTTCTGATATTAACTGCTGAGAAATATTCTCGTTGATTTTTTGTTGTCCTTTTAGAGATATTAGGGTCGTTTTCAATCTTTTCTTTAATAAGTATATCTTTTCTCATGATGGTTAAGATGATCTAAGGAACTGAGTTGTAATATATCTCCTCATTTTCCTAGATGATTCCTTCAGTTCTTTCTGTTGCCTTGTTTGTGTAATTGTCTTCCATTTTATTGTGTTCTCTCAAAATGTGCTTGAAAGTAATTGTTCCCGCACTGGCTAGATTGGTTCTTATCTTCTTACAAATTCTATTCATGGCTGAATTGTTGGGGCTCTTGTTCCTAGTCATTGCCTCTATAATGATTGTTGAGTCTCCTATTATTATTGGATCTTGGATGGATCTTTTTTTTTTTTAATTATCCTTGATTCCAATAACAAACTATACGTTTCTGCTTTATTGTTTGTCATTTCTCCCAGTGCCCATTCATATGAGACTATCAGTTTCCCTTCACGGTCGCTGATAATTCCTCCCGCCCCTACTTTCCCAAGGTTCTTTTTTGAAGCCCCATCAAAGAAGAGGTTGTATCTTTTTTGTTTGTTTTTTTTTTTTTTTTCCAATTTGTGAATTCTACTTCATTTAGCCGAATTTTCCAACTTTGAGTTGTAGGTGTTTTCTTAAGACTTTTTTTCCCATTGTTTTTTATTGTTGTTTTCCTTATCCAATCTCTCTCTTCTTGCTGTAAGATATTGTAGTACATTGTTGTAATCCCTTTCATGTTTAAGATTTCAGAGGTCATGCTCCAAGTTTTGGATAAAATTTTTCCTATTCTTGGAGTTTGGCCTTTGAATATGCTCTTGTTTCTTATGAGCCATATTTGCCAACACAAGACTGCTAGTAAGCATTTCCAGATCCTATTGATTGTTGCCTTGTTATTTTTTGAATAGGGATATGCCCTCTCCCAGGCTTGAAAGAAATACATAAAGGATTTGGCGACATTTAAATTGGTTTCCAAAGGGCTTGAGAGCTGTTTCCAAGCACATAGAACACCTGGATGGGCCATAAAAACCTTTTTTTTGAGATTTTCAGAGGTTAGTATTTTACCTTTTAAAAGGGTCCATATAAAAATTTCAATTTTAGGAAGGCTTTCAATCTTCTATACTGATTTCCAGGGGGGCCAATCCTGATGGTTTTGTTGATCTTAGAGTGCTTTGTGTCCTGTCTTGACTGTATAGCATCCTCTGCTTGAATCCCAAGCAAATGCATCTTCTTCCTCAATACTTGTGGGGGTTGCTCCTTTGAGGTGCTTCCTTAGATTGTCCCATCGACCTTTCAGGTTTGGGGGGATTCTTGTAGTGTCCCATTCTTTTCCGCTGTTCCCATGTGGAGATTGAGTGAAGTGTATTCAGGCCTTTTTCTATCATCTAGATTTGGATGCCTTCTAGATCCGGTTGAAGATTTAAGGGATCCTGTAACAACCCATCTAATTGACCCATTAATAAAAATGTTAAACTTTAGAATATATGAAGATATCTATATATATACATTAAACTTTATGATATATAGTTAGACTTTACAATTATAAAATTAAAAGATATATATATATCATTAAATGATTATAACATATTTTGAAATGTTATAAGTATATATATAACATTAAATATTTATAACATATATTTGATAAAGTGATCATATAATATCTAATTTATAAAATATATTAATCAGCATAAAGACCATGGATATCGATCATATAATATCTAAACTCATAAAGACCACCCTATCTACTGGAAATTAATTGCGAGAAATATCGCAGAGAGGCTTCAATGCTGAGAGGCGGTGGCTGCAAGTGGGAGGGCGGCCACCGCCAGGCGAGGGGGATATATAGCAGAAGCCTGACCCGGGAGCAAAGGGGCAGAGAGAAGGAAAGACTCATTAGCAGGAAACCCGGAGAAGAGATTTTACAGTAGAAGAGCCTTGAGTGATCTGAGTTCTGGGCACGGAGGGACAGAGAGCCTCTGTGGAGAGCTTCTCTGGATCGGGCAACCAGGTTGCTCTGTCTGGTCGGGTGGTATTGGCCATCTCGAAATTGAATCAAAGGAGTACTAGTTCAGCAGCGGAATCGGAAGTCAGCAAGCAGCTCAGGTAGGTGCAGGTTTCAATTTTATGCATTACTGTCTTTAAATTTCATGGTTATCTCTCTGGTTGTTGTAATTAGAAAATAGGATACTACAGATCCTTTTGCATAATTCTATTATCCCAAATTGAGACCGTTTTCCCATTGCCTGGAATTTTAGAGATATGCTTTTTAGATAGAGGAATTATCTTCTTCACAAGCTTCCACATTTGTGTACATGGCCTTATGGGGATATTTTCAGTCAATAACTTTTTTCTAGATTGGGTCATGTATTTTATAGCCATAATTTTTTTCCACCAACTCTCTTTCCCTGTTATCATTCTCCATATGATTTTCATTCCTAATGCAACATTCATTAAGCCAAGAAGTCTTATGGATAATCCTCCTTGTTCATATGGTAGTGTGACTTGGTCTCACTTGACCAAACTGAACTTTTTGTTCTCTTGTTTCCCTCCTTGCCATAGGAAGCCTCTTATTATTAGTTCCATTTGCCTATCAACACTTGCCGGAGCCAGAATTATAGCATACTGATAAATTGAGAGCACTGTGAGTAATGCCTTGATCAAGATTACCCTGCCTGCCATATTAAGCCACATCATTCCCCATTTTTGGATTTTGTCTTTCATTTTTTCTACCTGTTTGATCCATAGTGCTGCTTTCATATTCTCTTTTGAGATAGGAAGTCCTAGATAGAAGAAGTGGGTCCATTTTTCTTGAGTATGGATCTCAAGAATTTGCGAGATACTTTGCATGATTCTGGGGGGGGGTGTTCCAACCATCTATTCTGCACTTTGAACTGTTTAAAATCTCCCAGAGACCTGAAGAAAGTCTTCCATGACTTTTTAAAATCTTCTAGCAATTATACTTGAGGCACCTCCCAACAAGAGGGTGTCATCCGCAAAAAGTGAGTGGTTAATGCTTTTGACTCCTCTTGCAATTTAGAGACCTATAATGTTTCTTTCTCTCCTTTATTTTTCTAGGGCTTTGCTTAGAGTTTCAGCCATTATGATATAGAGAAAAGGGGAGAGCGAGCACCCTTGTCTCAAACCTCTCGTGCTCTGAAAGAAATCACTTGGTCTTCCATTTATAAGAGGTGTTATCCATGGGTCTGAAATACAGGCCTGGATAACCTCTATTATATCTTGAGAGAATCCAAATTTTTTTAGAACAAACATTAGATATGAAAAACTGACCCTGTCAAAGGTGTTGGCCATATCTAATTTTATGATGATTACTTTCTCTTTCCTTTGAATGCTTGAGTGTATGGCTTCTTGGACAAAAATTACATTGTCAATAATTTGCCTGCTAGGAACAAAGTCTCCCTGATTTTCAGGTATTATTTTTGGGAGCACTTTCTTGATTCTGTTAGCTATAATTTTTGTGATAATCTTGTAGGAAGAGTTGCAAAGGGATATTGGTCGGAATCTGTTGAAAGTAGAGGGATTGGGTTCTTTTGAAATTAAAGCTAGATAAGATGATTTTTTATTGCCTCCCAATTGTTTTTGTTTTGAATACATTTCTTACCATTATCAAGAAATCCTTTTTTATGATATCCCAATGTTGCTTGTAAAATGCTATTGTGAATCCATCTGGCCCTGGGAACTTATCTGGGTGGAGGCTCCAAATAGGTACCACTACTTCCTCTTCCAAAATCTCTTTGTTTATTTCTGAATTTTGTTCTTCTCTTCTTCTTTTTTGAGTATGCTGAAAGATATTCTCATAATCTGTTGTGTCTTCAATAGATGTCAAGAGGTTTTTAAAATGGTTGTGTGTTGTTTTTTTCAACTCCTCCGCTCCCTTTATTTTTTGTTCATCCACTTGAATTTTATCTATATGATTTCTTTCTCTTCTTATTTTCATTGTGTTGCGAAAGAAGGCTGTGTTTTTGGCACCTACATTCAGCCATAGACTTCTAGATTTCAGTCTCATCTCTTCTTCTTCTTTTCTATTCTCTCTATAAATTTCCCAAAAAAACTCCTTTCCTTTTAGGTAGTCTTGTTTTTCCTCCTCTTTGCTTTCCTTTGCCTCTTGCATGCTATCCATTTTTATTTGGAGCTCTGTTTCCCTTCTTTTTGTTGTATTTCCTTTTCTCTTGCCCAAGTCTTTAACTTAATTCTCAAATTTTTTAATGTTGTTTCCCAAACATAATGAGATGATCCTGTGATCTTTTGTGCCCAAGCATCTGTGATTAGATTTCTGAATTCTTCGTTGTTGTCCCATATTGGACTATATTTAAATGGAAGAGGCCCTTGGTTTTCCATTTTTCTCAAAATGATTGCCACTTAATTGTGGTCAGATGTTGTTGTGTGAAGAATTTTGGATCTTACCGAATTGAAGCTTGATGCAATATTTTCTTGGACCAATATATGGTCCAGCTTCTCCTTTATCTCACTCTTACCCACTCTCTTATTACTCCATGTATATTTCCCATTGCTTGGTGGTATATCAATTAATTTATGTTGTTCCATTATTGTTTCTAGAGCCTCCCTAGATGGGTCGACATGGTATGTCCCTCCAAATTTATCTTCTATATTTCGAACCAAGTTTTGGTCCCCTTCCAAGATCAATTTCCTATTTTGGACTTCAGTTAGAGTTTCTTTTACTGTGCTCTAGCATTTCTCTTTTTCCCTATAATGATTTGAGGCATAAATATTGATGAAGTTGTAATACTCTTTTGTGTTTATTTCCTTGAGATTTGTTTTGATCCAATGTTGGTCCTTTTTTTGTTGTATCATCTCCCATTTTCCTTTTCTCCAGAGTGTACAAATTCCTCTTGAGGCCCCTGTAGCTTACACTGTTGATCCTTCATAATTTTTAATTTTTTTTATCATTTTTTACAGATTCTTCACTGTTTGGTTTGGTCTCCTGAATCATGAGAATATCTGGGGATTGTTTTGCTAGAATGTTTCTTGCTGCATTTACTTTGAAGGTTGTTCCCAGTCCATGATAATTCCAAGAGACCACTATCATTACTTATTTGTTTGGTGGTATGTAGGACCTTTCCCTCTTTGCTGATTTTTTTCATTGTTTCCAGAGCTTTTCCCAAAAAAAAAGTCCATTGGTTGTTGTGTGCCTAAAACCATCTCCTTAGCTGCTACTTCATCCCTCATCTCCTTATTAGATTTCCTTCTTGCCTTTTTTTGGTGTTCAAAAGTTTGTAGAGACTCCTTGGACTGATTTCTGGTTAGTATTCGATCAATTGATGGGGGGAGGAGCGAGTGTTTATAGGAAGAGAAGAGATGATGGGGGAGTTGTGAGGGTGAGGAGGGGATCGAGGTGAGGGAAGAGCTGAATGCTCTTCCAAGAGCTCGAAGGAGTTCGGATTCATGAGAGATGTTGGGATGTATGCGTTGAATGAAGGAGGGGAGGGTTCTGTGGAGGTCTGGGGCTGCGATGAGAAAGGGAGGGACTGTTTAGTGGCTGATTTCTTCCATTTAACTTGTTCCTACTTGTTTTCTGGTTCTTCTACATTTTCATTTTCTTTTATTTTTTAGCATCTATTTGTGAAATGACCATATTTATGACATACCTTGCACTTGAATGGGATTTGTTCGTAATCCAGTTGTTGCATATGCATCCATTGATCCACTTTAACCTTTATTGCTTCAGGGAGTCCTTTGCCTAGATCCACTTCTACGCATATCCTGGCACAAACATGCACGTTTTCCTTTGGCTCACATCTATCTATGTATTTCCCTACTGCATTCCCAATGGCTTTTACTGATTCATCTCCCCAGTAGTGGAGAGGGAGGTGTGGCAACCTTACCCAAATTGGTACAGTGCTGGGTACATCCATTTCAGAGTCAAAGTCAGGGGTCCATTGGTTTAAATACAATCCTCTTATATCCATGAATTATGGGTGTTCCTTAAGATTAGATCTCGGTCTTCTTTTGTTTTAAAATGGAAGGTGTAATACTCTCTTCCACAGAACCTTATTGAAATTTTCCCATTGATTAACGAGATCCAGTTTCTTTCAACCCATTTATGTACTGACTTGGGTGATGGCCATAGACTAGTAAAATACCAAACTAAGCCGCGTTCAGCAAGGGATAGCGCTGCTCTATAAGGGAGATCCGGTGGGAGGGAGATTTCAAGAATGTCATCCAGTCTTTTGACAAACTTGGTTACCGATGCCCTCATTTTTGGAGGTCCCATTGCAGAGATGAGAGAAGCAAACACATTTACAGAATCTTCAGGTTCCTGGTGGCGATCTGGTGGTGGCTCTCCATCTTCTGGAGAATCCATTTGCTCCAAGGGCTCAACAGCAAGGGGCCGCTGAGAGGCAGCAGCAGGCAATGCGATCCCAGTCTAGGTCACACAGACAACAATGCAACAACAGTGATATGATTGCAAAGCAAACCATAGTTACAACAACAATCACAAAAGGAAAAAAAAAAAAATTACACTTGAACCAAATTATATTAATACACTGAAATATTTAAACATAAATTATCAAATATATAATATAATATAAAAATAAAAATTAATTAATAAATAAAATCATCAATTAATTAGAATCAATTATAATATTATTGAAATAATAAACCTATCATTATGACCATAATACATTTAATAAATTTTTCGCTTACAACTCCACAGAACCTAAATCTATTTTCAAGGTACACGAAAATAGACGCTCCCATAGAAACACAATTGATAAGGAACATGGTAATTTTTAATGTTCATGCCTCAAACTAGTAGTTTTGGTATTACTAATTTTTATAAAACTTGGAAAATAACTTTTGCATTTGTGTTAGTGTAACATGAGTTTATTAAGTACATGTTGTTAAATGTTAGATTTGAATTATATTTAACATTTTTAAAATAATAATTTATTCACATAATTAGTTATAATTAAATTGAGATTGTAGAAAAATTAAGTTCAAGATATTTTGTAAGTATAATTTAGTTATTCCGCATTTTAGTTTATAAATTTAAAATCTTGAAAATTTTTAATATATTTAGATATATAAATTTTATAGATTAAATTTATAATTCAACAAATTTCTTAAAAAAAACATTAAAGAGAATTTAGGTTTAAAAAATTAAAACTAAAATATGAAAAAATTAATTAAACTACAGCATTTTATTAATATTTGGATGCTATTATCATCATTTCATGTTTATGCTGAATTATGTGATCTTAATTAAGTTTGTTCTCACAGAATTACTCAACACCAATATTGAAAGTACCATATTAGACTTACTATATTAGTGGTGGAGAATATAAGTAGGAAGGCGCGAGAAGTAAAATGAATGTGTGACTTCATAGGTATAATAGTGGCCGAAAATCTATCAGTCACACACTTACTTTTTGTTGACGACATCTTCATCTTTTGTAATGGTTCACAATGAGATGCAGGTCATCTATAGGCCTCCTTGGATTTGTTTGGAAAGGCCACGAGTATGCAAATAAATTTTTCCAAATCAACACTTTTGTTCTTTTCATTAGAAGATGATGTTGCTAATTACATTCAAGGTCTTTCTCCTTTTTGGCTAACGCACTTTAATGAAGGTTCAAAATACTTGGTTTTCTATTTAAATCCAAATTCTTATAGGAAATAAAACAATTATTGGTTGGTCGTAAAGTTAGAAAAAATATTAAAAGTGTGGTGCTTGCGGTGGCTTTCTTGGTCGTAAAGTTAGAAAAAATATTAAAAGTGTGGTGCTTGCGGTGGCTTTCTAGAGTAGGTTGTCTTGTGCTTATTAAGTATATCCTTGAGGCTATTCCTATGTATTGTATATCCCTTTCATGGATCCCTAAAGAAAATTTGGAAAGGTACACAAATCATGTTTACGGTTTCTATGGGCAGGATCCCATGATCAAAGGAGGTTGGGGATTAAAGAACATCCTACTCTTCGCTAAAGCTCTGGTGGCTAAAGTTGGATGGAGGCTTCTCACAACTCACAATTTATGGACTTGATGGTACATATGAAATAAATTTTCCCTGCATCTACTGAAAATTGGATTAATACCCCTAATAAGATGCATTTAAATGTATATGTTATTTGGAAGGTCATGTAAACATATTTTCAGCTCAATGAGAATGATATGGCCTGGAGAATTGGTAATGGAGATCAGGTTAGAATGGGCATGGACCCTTGGATTGGTTGTGGGGAAGCCTATCGACTTCTAAGGGACCTAGTGACCTTCCTAAATGATAGCAACTTTATTTTTTTGAACCAATTATTGGACCTAACCCTTACCACCATATGGGCACAAGGTTGGCTCTCATAAGAGTAGCTAGATATCCTTGTGGCTCATATAGAAGCTTGGGAAGGTTTTCTTTCAGCTTTACATTCAACCCACATCAACCTGATTGAAAGAGAGGATGAAATTCAATGGGAAGTGTCCCCTTTTGGAGATTACACTCTGAAATTGAGCTACCTTCATCTAATTTCAGAGCAGCTTTAGGGAGAATAGGTTTGGTCATGGTAACATCTTTGGAAATTGAAATGTCCTGCTAAATCAAGATCACTCATGTGACACCTTTTAGAAATTAAGGTCCCAACTTGGGATAATACTCAGAAAAGGCATATGGAAGGTTGTAGTTGGTGCGTCATGTGCAAATCAATGGAGGAGACTGTGAACCATTTGTTTATTGATTGCTTGTTTATAAAATGTATCTAGAAAACTTGTCAACCCCAATTAGGATTAACATTTGTTTGGTAATGGGAGAGTATGGAGGAAGCTTGGCGTTCATGGTTCAATAACCGAGATATTATCTATTGTTGTTAATTTTTTAGGGTGTTTAGTTAGCTCGTAATAAAGCTATTTTCCAAGATTCTTCTTCTTCCCTTGAAATCACTGCTACTCAAGGTATAGAAATATGATCCCTTCTCCCTCTTTAGGATAAGATCCCCACCACCTGAATTATCTCCCCTAATGACATTGACAAAACTCAACCTTGGGCCTTTTTGATGGGGCCTCTTAGGGTGATGAAATATAAGACACATTTTTCTCTTAAAAAATATGTTTGGGAACATTCACAAACAATTTTGTTGAACGTATGAATCTAAACTTTCTCTTACTCTTTGCAAAAGAAAAAGGATGTGGATCCATATAGATTTTTGGCGACTCCATGCTTGTCATTAACTGGGTAAAATGGGCACTAAGGTGTCACAATGAAAAACTTTTACCTCTCTTGGAGGAATTTCTCCATATCAAAGATACTTTTAATCATTTTAATTGTTGTCATGTTTACAAGAAGTGTAACATGTCTACAAATACATTGTCTAAAGAAGGTATTTAGCTAGATTTTGGGAAGTGGCATTTCATCAAAATAATCCTAAGTAGAACATTACGATTTTTACTGCAAACCATTCATTGAGAGGTTGACCCACCAGTTCCTCAGTATGCTCGAGTCTGAAATCATTTTTGAAGGATTTTAAAGACACACATTTCTCAGTTTTTTGCTTATTGCATATACAAAACATTGATTTATATTAAGAATCACTTTTTGTCACTTGTAAAAGTTTTTTTCTTGTCATTATTATTGTTGTTATTGTTGTTGTTTTTAATGTAAGCTTGGAGGCTTGTGGAAAGCTCCTTAATTGTAATCAACTTAGAACCATCTATATTGTCTGATCACCTGATCTATATGAGAATGGATACAATGACATACATCTTAAAAATGTAATTTTGTATCTTTTTTGAAATAAAATTATGATTTTTCCCAAGGGAAGATAACAATTAAAATTAACTCAATTAATAAATTTTATGAAATTATTTCAATCGATATTTTTATTATATAATCAATTAATAATCTTATTTTATTTTTATTTTTTGTATGTAGATCGACAATACGAGTTAATTCCAACCACTACCACTATAACATTTAGGTGCCTATGTATGTCCACTCCACAAGCACAAGCGAATTGGAGGATTTGAAGCTCAGTATTCAAGATTTTGTGAATCCATAATAAATTAAACAAAGTCTTTTGGTAAAAATCACATAAGAGAAATTTATATATTAATTTATTAATTCAATTTTATTATATTTATAAAAATTACAAAATAAAGTTCGCAATTAATAATCTCATATTTATTTTTATAAAAAAAATATATTACATAACTAAGAATACATATAATTTAATAATTCTAAATAAACTACAAAAAATTACTTATCTACATTTTGTTTTAATCTATTCCAAATTATTTCACGCGCGAAAATTGCACAACAAAAATCATGCCCAACAAAATTGTAATGATGACAAACTCCACATAATTGTAATACAGACAAACTCCATAAACTATAACACAAAAAAAAACTCAACATTTAACTTTAATTGTTTAATCAACAACACAAAACAAACAAACATACCCATGAACACAAATGCCCCACAAATGCCCCATCACCATTTGTGAAAAAACCTATTATCACACGAGGGAGTCCCATCGTCTGCAATACAAAAGTCAAGATACCTCTCTTGAGACACAAGAGCCATATCATATATTCAATTTATTTACAATCCAAAGGGTAGATCTGAATTTAATAATTTAATATGACAAAACTCATTAATTCATATCACTTTTCATATTCTTCGTATCCGTTAGTAATATGTCAATTATTTCTTTGAATCCTCCTTTTTCAGTACGAAAAAAAAGCTGAATATATTATATATAAATCTGGTTCAGGATAGTATGTTATAGGGAAAATATAAGCAAAATTTGCCTCTGCCATATAACAGATGGAAAACATGACTGCATATACAGTAAAACATATAATTTGGCAACATGACTGCATATACAGAAAAAACATATAACCTGGCAGATAGAATAATAAACCCATAATCAATGATATGTAACTAACAGTGATACCTGAGCATGATACAGTAGATAGATAGTTAGGTTCATGATACATACCACGTCATTATTGTATTTCCTATATACTCGACATTGAAAAATGTTTAATTTGATGCGTGATGGACCCCACTGAGATGCTCAAGTTCCATATTCTGCACTGAGAATGCAGGCCCCTTTTAGATAGTTCATCAGCAATCATATTCTAGGAGCGTTTGACATCGGTGATGGAGTAGTGCTTTGAAGATTTCTAGATAGAGGAGATTCTATACATCCATCCGGCAAGATTAGCATTGTTTATGGAGTGTTTGCCGGTAACATGATCTATAATGATTTTTGAGTCGCCATAGATCCGAAGGGTACCAATATTTAGGAAAGAGAAGAAAAATAGAAGACCATATAATGCCATGGCTTCAGCTTTATTGTTTGACCTTGAACCCCCATTCCAATATATAATATAGTGCTGGTCCTCCAGAATATTTATGTATACTCCACATGCACAAATTCCATCTTTTGTTGCTCCATCGAATTGAGCCCTCAAATATAACAACTGGGAATGGGAAGACTCATTTGATTTTTCATTCACTTGTTGGGGAATGAAGGGGAGAAAAGTGACATATAAGGAGATGACTTGATCAAATAAGTTCTTGAAATCCTCCTTGTAGTCATGAAATATGACCTTATTCCGCCATTTCCAAATATATCAGAACACAATAAGGGCGATAGGCCTCCATATCACTTTCTGAGTACTCCACCTTTCAAATGCATATTTAATGGATGAATGAGTGTTGTAATTGAACCCAAAATATGAGGCCAACTTCTTCCAAAGAGCTTGTGTGTGGATGCAATTTAGAAGGATGTGCAGATTGTCCTCCATCTCAAATAGGCAAATAGAGCAAATAGTTGGGTCGTGCCAATTCCTCTTTTGTATGTTGACCCAAGTGAGATTTTTTGTTGTGATACACTAGCCATGAGAATAGGATAATTTTGTATGGGCACCCAAACTTCCAGAATGAATGGAAATATTTTATCGACGCGATTATAATGTTCTTCTATTATAGAGATATATATAGCTTTAACAAAAACATTTATCTTGCCACCCCTACCCCGCTAGACAATGTCGTCCTCTTCTTCAATTCTGTAAATATCATTGTTCCTTACTTTCTAGATAATCATATTCCATTGAGATGCCAATGGACCATTAAGGCCCAAGTCAATAGCAGATTTCCAGCTTGGTATAGCGCCCTGCCATTCGTGAATAACCTGTGCCCAATAAAAAATAACTTTTTGATGTAGAATATGTAAAATCTAATGTGGAATAGGCCAACCTTCTTCTTTTCCCATGATAGGATCAAGACCGATGAGAATGTTATTCCTAGACTGAAATTTCCACACAAGATTTTTGAAAAAGAAACGTTGGATCTTATGAAACTCCTCCATATAGCATAACCACGAGCAGGCCCTAAAGATTTGTACTTGAACCAAAAAGAGAAATCTCTATTCCCCAAGTATTTAATTCTGATTGCATTACTCCATATACTGTTTCCTAATACAGCTTTCCATAATGATTTACACAGCAAGGCCAGGCCAAATTTTCGAAGGTCCATAATACCCCAACCCCCCATTTTTTTTGGAAGGGTAAAGTTTGATATCTTGGATATGTGGAATTTCCTTTTTTCCTTACAACCCCCCCATATGAAAAATTCCTTTAACTTATTTAATTTTTGTATGATGCTGGCCGAAATGTAAAATAAGTGGGCCTAATAGACTAGGAGCTGGGCAAGAACAAATTGTGTTAGAATCATTTTTCCAGCCAATGAGAGACATTTATACTCCCAACCTACAATCCTTTTGTAGAATCTGTTAAGGATCCATGTCCAGTCTGATGAAGAATAGCTTGATGGCTTCAAATGATAGCCCAAATATTTCATACTCTATTTGATTGATTTAGCTTGAATATTGAAGAGTTGTGAGAGGTATTCAATTTCTTCCATATTAACATCCCCATGGTGAAAAGATGATTTAACTTCATTTATACGCAGTCCAGTAGCCCTTTGAAAGAAAAATAATATCTCATGCAAATTATTCCAGGTCTGCCTACAGAGCATAGCAAATATCAATATTTCATCCACAAAAATATTATGCAAAAAATTGTTACCCCTATTTATAGTAAGAGGACGGCAATTACCCTTACAAACAACCATTTTTCTATGAAGGCTAAGCGTGTCCATAACGAGGATAAATAGTAAGAGAGGAAGGGAACATCCCTGACGGAGGCCCCTGGCAGCTGAAAAGAAAGGAGTTGGAATACCATTTATGAGAATGAAATAATTGACATTCTCCACACAGGCCATTATCCAGTTAGTGCATTGATTATTAAGCCCAATTTTAATGAGGAGCCACCGCAAAAAACCCCAGTCAAGACAGTCGTAGGCATTTTTTAGGTCTATTTTGAGGATGGCATCCTCAATTGTTTTGGAATGCATAGAATGGAGACATTCTTGTGTAATAGCCACAACTTCCAAGATATTCCTGCTAATTAAAAAACCGTGCTGCTCACGGAAAAGAAAACTAGACAAGATATCTCAGATCCTTTCTGCAATGATTTTCGAAATGATTTTATATATGGTGTTACATAGGGATATAGGTCTATAGTCTGTAAAGGTTAGAGTTGTCTTTTTCTTTGGAATCAAGGCAATGTAAGTAGATAATATGACATGATTTATGTTGCCCCTTATTCTAGACTCCTCAACCATCCCCAAAATGTCATTTTTCATCAAATCACAAAAATGTATGAATATGTCAATGGTCCATCCATCTGGACTCGGGCATTTGTATTTTTTGAAAGATTTCATAATGGACAATAGTTCTTCCTCCATGACTACAACAAATAAATGATCATTTTGTTCGTTATTGAACATGGTAATGAATGGCTCAATACCCCATATGATATCATCCATCCCAATTTCCTGATCCCTTCTGTATGCATTCTGAAAAAAATTACAGCTTCTTTAGAAATCTCATTTTGTGAGTGTAGCAGCTGGCCCTCATCATTCTTGATTTCCCGTATAGAATTTGATTCCTGTCTTTTATTAGCAAAACGGTGGAAGAATTTAGTATTATTGTCACCCTCCTTTAACCGAATGGCTTGGCTTTTTAGTCTCTAGGTCGCTTCTTCAATGGACAAGAGATTCTGTTTCTTTTTTTCCAACTCCCATATCTGAGAGCACACATCCCATGATATTATGTGATCAGACATACATCTGGCGATGCTTCCAAGTTCCTTATTTATCTCGTGTAGTTCTAATCTGTTAGAACGTTTCTTATGAGCTTGCCATTCTTTTACCTTTTTCCAAAGCCGAGCCATGCGGCATATCAATGATTTAGTTTGAGAATATGCAACTTGAAGTTCATATGACAGCCAAGTATCCTCGACAATTTTGTTGAATCCATCATCCTCTAGCCATATCCTGTTAAACTTGAAAGGATAATCTTTCCTGTAATATTGAGTCGTCCATTGCAAGAAGATAGGCCTGTGGTCAGAAATAAAGATTGGAAGAATACTAGAAGTGGGAAAACCAAGATTCTCCATCAGTCTTTCATGAATAATAAATCGCTTTAATATTTTGACAATGTATGCATCCCCTGTCCTTCCATTGTCCCATGTAGGAGCTAGTATAGTAGGGAAAATATCTACAGAATTGTATTGAAGGAGAGCCTCCCCGATGGATCCTCCCATAGGATCAACTTTCCTGCTCTTACCCCACACTTAGTCAGAGCTTAATGAGCAATTTAAATCCCCTGCAATTAGGAGGGAGTCTATCTCCATGATCTATGAGGCCAGGAACCGATTCCAATATGTTAAGCAATCCTTATATGGGGCATAAACGTTCAGGATATGAACAGGGGCAGCCATACCCCGAAATTTTGCAAGAATTAGGATACCATCTAAACAGCGAAAGGTTCTGGTTGATATCCATCCCAAGTCCCATAGAACAGCCAGCCCCTTAGATAAGCCCTGATGCCTCCGTCGCCAAAATATGCCATGTAGGGAGCATGCATCTGAAATAGGGGATAGTATCCAGACGATCATGCATAGTGTCTTGAATCAAGATAATTTTTGAGGCAGAAGAAAGAAAAAAATCTTTAAGTGTTAAAAATTTCAGGGCCGCACCTAGACCCCTTATATTCATAGAGAGAATTTTTAATCATGAGGCCCCTTCCCCATGCATACTTGCTCTAAGAGGCCCTTATTCTCCCAGATCAGAAATAGGAATGTCTACAAGGGATGATTCCTGTTGAATCTTGAAAATGTCATTCATTTCCATTACACTTTCATTATTATATTCATTATATCACCTCCATTTCACTACTATGTCACCACATTCATCCCACTTTCATTATCATTGGGCCACATTTGTGTTTTTCCAAACTTTATTAATTCTTAGCCTTTTTAAGTGAATTTGTGGTTAAAACTTAGAAAATAATGTGCATATGCTTATACCTAACAAGTGGGTTGAGATTGGTGACATGTGTAGGTCAAAAGGAGGCTTCTAGAAGACCCTTATGTGCCACTCTAAGGCCAAATTCGAATTTAAGTGGAAAGAATCATGGGATCATGAGGATATGTGTCACGTCTCCTAATTGTATTGTAACTCTAAGAAGACATGTGTCTTATCAGTTCTTATTTTGATTAGGACTCTAGAGGTAGAGGAAGAGATTCATGGACTCTCATTAATGAGATGACTTCTCATCTTTTTGTACAAATAGGAGATCTCTCACCTTCAATTCTTAGTCTTAGCTTGTTAGTTCTTAAGCTTGTTAGCTTATGAGATGGCTTTGGAAAGCTTTGGAGAGCTTTGTTGTACTTTGAAATTTTGAAGAATTTGAATAAAGCTTTGATGTTCTCAACATGGAAGGAGATGTGAAGTAGATGTCATGGAGCACATTAGAATGTAAGGTAGAGTAGATTTCATTCTGTAATTTTGCTTTGATTTTATTCATGTATGTCATTTTATTGTTTTCAAGTTTGATAGTTTAGATTTTCCATTCATGCAATTTTAATTCATGTAAGTGTGTTCAACTAGTTGATTGTATATTAGTTTTTCTTTACATATTTTTGCATCAAATAGTGACATGAGATTTGTCTCTCTGCTGACTTTGCTTTTCTTAGTTTTTTTAATTCCAGTTATGCTTTGATTTTAGTCTTATTCACTTGCTTTGTTAGTTAGTTTAGATATCAAACTTCTCATATCATTGATGTTATCTCCTAAAGCCATATCTTAGACTACTTGGCGAGCTATCAGAATATGAATGATGTGATTTGATTTTAGTTTTACTTTTCTGCAATTAGATATCAAACTGCTCTAATCATTGACGTTATCTCCTAAAGCCATAGCCTAGACTACCTGGCGAGCTATCAGACTATGAATGATGTGATTTGATTTTAGTTTTACTTTTCTACAATTAGATATCAAACTACTCATATCATTGACGTTATCTCCTAAAGCCATAGCTTAGACTACCTGGTGAGCTATCGGACTATGAATGATGTGATTTGATTTTTAGTTTTACTTTTCTCAATTGATATTCCAACTGCATACATGACGTATCTCTAGCCAAGCTTAAAACTTTGGCGCTTCGGACTATGAAGTTTGTGATTTGATTTACTTTTTATAGTTGTAGTTTTTTGATTTGTTTGAGTGCAATAGTTAACTTTTATTTCTTGTTTTAGACAAGCAAGTAGAGGCAGTGGTTTCATGATCAGATTCATCTTTTTTTTTTATCTAGTAGCTGCATATTTACTTTTTGTTCAGCACTGATTTGATCAACAACTGTTTTGAAGATCTTTAAGTCCTAAGTTTTTGAAAGTTCCATTCGGGGACATAAACCTTGTCTTGAAATCTCTATCCATACTTGACCTTTAAAAGTATTCTTAAGACCTTAGAATAGGATTTCCATTTGCATTAAACACTTTAGGAAACCAACAATAATAAAACCCCAAAATCAACATAAACTATAAAACAATGAAGTAAGAAAAAGATTAACTAAGCACATATGGTGCACCACACTTCATCAGCTTACGATACCCGGATTGATAATTTATGTAAAGAAATTTAAGACGTTAAATTGACTAGACATTTTTGGCGCCGTTGTTGGGGAAGTGTAATTAGGAGACCTTATTTCTTACATCTAAAAAAAAATTAATAATTCTTGAGTATGCTCTCCTCCTGCATTTTGTGTGATATGGAGGATCAGAAAATTGTTATGTAAAAAAAAAAAAGGAGAAAAAAAGAGACAAAAATAAACTTCATCATTTCATTTGATTAAAAAATAAAAAATAAACAAAAAAAATGAAAAAAAAAAATGAAACCCAACTGCTTTGATAGGTTCAACTGTCCAAGATTGACTGGTTATGGTTTGTAGTGGCCCTCAAAACATTGTATCCTGTTTTAATAAGATTTGCAACTTAGCTGCGGAATGCAGCCTGATTCCGCAGTTAGTTATGAATTCCGCAGCTGGTTTCAAGGTTTAGCAAGTTATAGGTGTGTCCAATGAAGAAACTAACTACACGGGCATCTCCTGAATTGTCCCGACATGGATCCTATCCTAGTCACCCAGCCCAGATTGATAAAAAATCAGCTTAAGACCTCAGTCAAAGTCCTGTTTTTAGCATGTTTTACTTGAAGTCTTTGTTGCCTGAAATTGAAAATCATTAATTATTCTTATAAAATTTCACAATTTCAGAGAAAAAGAAAAGAAAAACAATCAATGGCTATCCCCAATTCCAGTTTCTATTGTGGCCTCAATAGAAAATCCACATTCTTGTTTGAGCTTTGGGAAACAAACCAGTAAAAACATTTTAAAAAAAAAGTGCAAAATCAACATATCAAATTGCATGGACTGTTGTAAAGAAAATAAGATGAGGCCAATTGAAAAAAAAAAAAAACCCCTTGTGTGGCTTTTAAAAGAGTGTATGCAGTATCCAATTTATGTGGAATTTTTTTTTTGAAACCTCCCAATGTCAAAATCTGAAAAATCTGCATACACATTGATTTGATGTTCTGGCCTCTTCGTGATTTCGTTTCAGTGCATCCTCAACCCTTTGTAAGCAATCCATTTGCATTCATTTGGACTATGTATCTTACTCATATAGGAAGCTTTTGGTTTTGGAACATTTTTGGAAAGCCAACATAGGAAATTTCTCGATGATAACAGAATCTGAAACCTATGGATGACCTACATAAACTGTGCAAATGGATTAGAAACAAAGGCTTAAGGCGTGCCGCAGTCACCAATACTCCTAGAGAAAATGCTAAGCTCATGATCTCTATTGAAGGCCTCATAGACTTCTTTGAGTTCTTGGTTATTTGCAATTCACTCGTTCACCATATTTGTTGTTGATTGCATCTGAAAACAATCTTTCTTTGAAATCGATTTTACAGAGAATTCCACTTCACGAATTTCATTTACTCAGGCTAAAACCAAATTATGTGTTTCAACATTGTGCATACTACCGCTGGGAAATAAAGGTGTATTGTCCTACCTCTAATTCGAAAATTTTATAGCCGAAAGCAACAATTCACAAAAACGTAAAACAGAGAAAAACGTCAAAATTAAAATGCACGATTTGGCCAAACAGAGACGAATTTGATAAAAATAAAACATGGGTTTTTTCGGAAGTAGGGTCAATTAGATAACCTAGAAATGGTTTTAAGCAATTCGTGGCGGTTTGAGAGAGTTACTCGGTTCTCTGAAACCTCTTTTTGTCTGCCACGTGAAGAAAATGGAATTTGAATTAATTAACTGATAGTTGATTTAATTCGGCTACTTCCGATTTGAAATCAATGGTGTGCTAATAATTAACCGTTCGTTGATTATATTCTCCCACCTTTTGCCACCCGTCTAACACCTGCTCTGCCGATTAATAGCAATTTGGATACGGCTCTTTGCTGATAGACGTAACACCTGTTAACAACAATTCTAATTGGATACGGCTCTTTGATAATAGACATAACACCTATTAACAACAATCTTAATTGGATACGCAACCAACCAATCGACGTGGCATGGAGCTTCTTGGCATTCAATGCAGAGGCCATTCGAAAACTCACTCACATTCTGTTCATGTATATTTCCTGTGAGTTAAACCCAAAATTGCCTCTAATTACATTGGTTGCCTGGAACTACCAGAGAGGAAGAAAAAGTATCAAAGTGGAATGAATCCTATGCAGATAGTTGTGTTATTTGTTTTTAGAATCATCACCTGGATATTCGTGGGAGTTGTCTTAAAACATGAGCTATGGTAAACAATTATGTCCTTTCTAGCTCAAAAGCCGGGCTTACTCTATTTCCATACCATCCCATTGAAGTTGTGATTGTTATTTTTGGCCTGTTTAAATCTCCGTGAACTCATTCTCATTTCCTGCTCTTTGCTCTTCTGTTTATAACTACTGGTTTTTCTCCACAAACCTTCTCCATTCCCCGCTAACACAACTGTTATCACCTCACGTGCTTTCGCTGAAAGAATCAGTTCGATAGTGAGATCGTTTGGGACATCAACAATCATATAGGCCATTCTATCCGACCTATTTCATAAACAACAATATAGGTTTCCCTATCTGTCCTATTTGAGCTTCTCTCAAGTTCAGATGATTGGTTAAGGCATTTCAACTTTATTGAATTTTAGCTTCTATAGTGCCTTCACAATATTTTTCCTTGTCTGCACTATGGATTGCATGCATATTCTTCATAGTAAGACTATCATCTGCTCTAAATTCACCACACGGATAGGTTTCTCTTGACGATTTTGGAACGTGAGCATCTTCAAACTAAAATATGTTTGAGATTTGTGAAGGTTAAATTTGATCATTGGTCATGAGATAGGAAGACTTCAGCACCTTGACTTTCTTTTGGCTGATGGTATAAACTATAAATGTCACATGCAGACAGCCTAAATCTGTGTTCAATGGATTTGTATTATATGATTATTACTCACAGTCCATCACTCACAGACGTATTTTAAGGCAGGAGGAAGGAATGGCTCTTTTACTAAGAGCATAACCGGACGGGCCTAAATTCATGGGGGGGTATCCACAATTGAAAATCATATTAAGGAAGGCACGTCTATGCATGCTTGAACCAAAAACAACTAAACTCTATCAAAGGAAATGTAAAAAAACCATGGCTATCTCATTCAACAACTATGAAATTTTGGGAAATGGTTTCTTGAGAATTGTCAAATCCAAAACAAATTTGAGTGTTGCAGTAGTTGGCCTGCAAAATAATCCTCTATACATACAAAAAAAAAAAATTCAAAACTGATGGTTGATTGTCTTTTAGCTGCGGAATGCAGCCTGATTCCGCAGCTAACTGGCGATTCCGCAACCATTTTCATACTTTTGTAGGTTACAGGTGTCAAGAGACAAAACGAGCCACATGGGTAGCTGGGAAAATGTCAGTACATGGATGGTGTCCTATTCATTTGATTCAATTCGATGAAAAAGACCCCGGTCAAAGAGAAGTCAAGTTGTGTGTTATGACTAAGTCACCACACTAAGTCACTGCATGTCAAGGAAAAAATAATAATTTTGAATCAATGAAATGAATAAGTTATTTGGTCACTTTTCTAAAGGTATTGATTAATTTTGGACTAATGATAAAAGATGAATGGCTAAATTTTTATTCAAGATTTTTAGCTACATAAACCGTCGACATTCCGCAGCTAAAGTCCAATTCCGCAGCTGAAAAACCTCATTGTTCAAATCAGCCTAACTTTCTCATACAAAATCAGATTTTGATGATTCAAGTATCGTTGGAAAGATCTCAACAAGATCTTCACAATGAGAAATTCATCATTAGAGTTTGAAATGACAAATAATGAAATAAATTGCTAAAAAGAAACAACATTCAACTTGAGGCACCAATTCCAAAGCAGGTATAAATTCTTTTGATTTTTCCTTTGAGAACTTGTTTTATTAATACAAATTCTTAGTTTTGTGTGTAAATATCATAACTAGAGAGATTGATACCTCTCTCCTTTGATAATCTTACATTCCATTGCAGAAGAAGTATTAGTTTTTTTTGCAGGTTCCAGGAGGAAGGACAAATGACTACAAGAGAATGGTGTCTCTCTAAGAGACCAATTTGTTTCATAACAGGATTATCAACAACAAAGAGGAAATATGATGATGCAAAATCATATCCAAACACTTGAAAAACTTTCAGATACTATTGTCTCCTTCACATCCATCCATCACATCCATACTTCATAATAAACCATTCACCTCATTTCACTCCATATTTTCCATTTACATTCACATACACTTTCCATCTATTTTTGTCCATTCATAACCCACAAATAAAAGCAAGAAGCTCATTCACATGCTTATTGTCCATAGCCATTTCTACTCTCCATTTCCACCTTCCATTTTATCTTCCATTTCTTGTCATTTTCATTTTGCAAATAAGCCCTGCTTCAATGCAAATTATTGAGTCCATAATCCTTTGAGTCTAAGTTCTTTGTAAAAACACCTTGAGGCTTGCATGCCTTAATGGCAAGTTCTCATTCTGACAAACAATAGGAATATATTAATGTCCCTTGTTCGTCAGATCTTCTAGGTGATTCGACATCGGCAAAATAATTCGTACCTAATAAGATGTGTTTGGGCATCTTGACTCTCATTGTCATCAATGGTGAGAGTTCTCGTGTTGACTAGTGGCATCCATTAATGGCCATTAAGTCAACAATTTCCTACTGTGTTCGACATCAGAACATCTTTTCACATAGTAGGAATTGTGCCAATGAGTTGTGAAGACATGAAGACTATTATTTTCAGCATTTTGGAGCATATTCAACAAGTTTTAGTAGAAGCAATAAAAAATCATCTTATCTCTTTATCCATGACTCCTCTTGTTCAGCCACTTGAAGAAGAATATGATCATAATTTTGCAACCACTACACATACAACTCATCCATTCCAAAGGGTAAGTTAACATACGTCATTTTTTAACTTTTGACCATAAAATTCCATAAAAGGCTAGAATGATAATTATTGGAAAAACATTTCTCTTCCTCATTTCATAAAATTGTCAATACCATCAGTTTGGGGGGGAATACATTCATTTTAATATCTTGCCATATCCATATCATATTCAAGAGCCCACATACTTCCAACAGATATTAACTATTACATTGTTATTATGAGCATACAATGGCTTTTCAAAAAGTGTTTAAAGGATTAATTGGATACAAACAAAATCATGGTTGTCACACAAGAACCAACCATCATGCAATCCAATAAAGATATACTTTGCAACAATAATCAAAATATCATTATGCAAAGTTCAAAGATCAAAATATGAGGCAACAACAAAAAATGGTTGTAACACAAGAACCAACCATGTTGCAACTCAAGTAAAACACTTTGCAAAAATATGAAGTTATCAAATGATATCATGCAAAGTTAAGCCAAATCTCAAGGATCAAAAGAGTTAATGTAATATATATTGCATGAGGACATGCAATAGCTTCAGTTGGGGGGTATGTTGAGTCTTGAAAATGTCATTCATTTCCATTACACTTTCACTATTATTTCCATTATATCACCTCCATTTCACTACTATGTCACTACATTCATCCCACTTTCATTATCATTGGGCCACATTTATGTTTTTCCAAACTTTATTAATTCTTAGCTTTTTTAAGTGAATTTGTGGTTAAAATTAGAAAATAATGTGCATATGCTTATACCTAACAAGTGGGTTGAGATTGGTGACATGTGTAGGTCAAAAGGAGGCTTCTAGAAGACCCTTATGTGGCACTCTAAGGCCAAATTCAAATTTGAGTGGAAAGAATCACGGGATCACAAGGATATGTGTGACATCTCCTAATTGTATTGTAACTCTAAGAAGACATATGTCTTATCAATTCCTATTTTGATTAGGACTCTAGAGGTAGAGGGAGAGATTCATGGACTCTCATTAATGAGATAGTTTCTCATCTTTTTGTATAACTATGAGGTCTCTCTCCTTCAGTTCTTAGTCTTAGCTTGTTAGCTTGTGAGATGGCTTTGGAAAGCTTTGGATAGCTTTGTTGTACTTTGTAATTTTGAAGAATTTGAATAAAGCTTTGATGTTCTCAACATAGAAGAAGATATGAAGTAGATGTCATGGAGCACATTAGAATGTAAGGTAGAGTAGATTTCATTCTGTAATTTTGCTTTGATTTCATTCATGTATGTCATTTTATTGCTTTCAAGTTTGATAGTTTAGATTTTCCATTCATGCAATTTTAATTCATGTAAGTGTGTTCAACCGGTTGATTGTAGATTAGTTTTTCTTTACATATTTTTGCATCAAATAGTGACATGAGATTTGCCTCTTTGCTAAATTTTCTTTTCTTAGTTTTTTTAATTCCAGTTATGCTTTGATTTCAGTGTTATTCACTTGCTTTGTTAGTTAGTTTAGATATCAAACTGCTCATATCATTGACGTTATCTCCTAAAGCCATAGCTTAGACTACTTGGCGAGCTATCAGACCATGAATGATGTGATTTGATTTTAGTTTTACTTTTCTACAATTAGATATCAAACTTCTCATATCATTGACGTTATCTCCTAAAGCCATAGCTTAGACTACTTGGCGAGCTATTGGACTATGAATGATGTGATTTGATTTTAGTTTTACTTTTTTGCAATTAGATATCAAACTACTCATATCATTAACGTTATCTCCTAAAGCCATAGCTTAGACTACCTGGCGAGCTATCGAACTATGAATGATGTGATTTGATTTTAGTTTTTATTTTTTGCAATTAGATATCAAACTACTCATATCATTGAAGTTATCTCCTAAAGCCATAGCTTAGACTACCTGGTGGGCTATCGGACTATGAATGATGTGATTTGATTTTACGTTTATTAGTTTGCAGTTTTTTATTTGTTTGAGTGCAATAACTTAACTTTTATTTCCGTATTTAGACAAGCAGCAGAGACAGTGATTTCATGATCAATATTTCATTTTTTGTTTGATTTAAGTAGCTACATATTTGCACTTTTGTTCAAATACTGATTTGATCAATAGCATGTTTTGAGATCTTTTGAAGTGCTAAGTTTTGGAAGTTACCATTAGGGACATAAACCTTGTCTTGAAATCTCTATCCATACTTGACCTTTGAAAGTATTCTTAAGACCTTAGAATAGGATTTCCATTTGCATTAAACACTTTAGGAAACCAACAAGAACAAAACCCCAAAAACAACATAAACTATAAAATAACAAAGTAAGAAAAATGTTAACTTAGCACATATGGTGCACCACACTTCATTAGTTTACGATACCTGAATTGATAATTTATGTAGAGCAATTTAAGACGTTAAATTGACTAGACAATTCTAGTAGATCGATTATGGATATACCCTTCCTTCCTCGGACATGTCTACTACCCTTGTTTTGTTTCCTTCTAACAGTGATATCCTTGCCAAAGTGGGGCTGATGACACGTGAGGTAGACTTTCTAGGCTTATGAATGGTAAGAGGATGGAAGTGGAGAGATTCTCTTCGCAATAGCAAGTCAAGATCATTGCCAATAGAATTTGAAGGGGATGAAATTGGTGAGTTTGAGTGACCGAAATTAGTGGAGCTTTGCCTTTTGAAACAAACTTATCATTTTGAGCAGTGGCATGACGATAAATCGAGGAGGGGGTTTTATCCATGGAGACAGGTCTGGCATTGATAGGAGATGAAGATGAGGATGAAATGAGAGTAATGTTTGGGGTCGAATTGGGGATAGAATTCAGTTGTGGAACAAGCAAAGGAGATTTTATGGGCAACCCCGGTTAGGGGGGGCAGCCTTTGGGTATTTAGGTGTAATGGAGAGCTGATGGGAAGTACCACATGATGGGTCTCATGATATTGAATAACTATTTGACAGAATCGAGGATGTAATATTAGCAATAGAATATGACCTTTTAAATTATTTCTTTCCCCACCCGTTTTGCAGAAAGCCTTATCCATGGCACGAGTGTGCAGTTTGACATGATATTCCTTTCTGTTTACCTTCCCAAATGGATGACGAGGGCATTGCCATTTCAAGTGACCAGTTTTGTGACAGAGGGAACATCGGAATGAAACACCCCAATAATCAAGTCTTTGGTGAATTGATAATTCACCCCAAACAAAATTAATATAATCAGGAAAGCCACATCTGTACTCTATATCGATCAGGATCCAAGCCACCCACTTGTCCTTGGTATCTAAGCACTTGGGATCTACATACACAAATTTCCCAATGGCGTTTCCAAAGTGAGAAAGTGATTCATTTGTCCATAGTTCAATAGGGAGGGCAGGCAACTTGACTCATATCAGATTATTTTGTGGGGTGTTCCGCAATGGGTTGAATCCTATATACCATTTGTGAAGGGCCATAATTTTTTTCTTGTGAACCCAAGGGAGAGCCCATATGGTGTCCAGATCTTTTACTTTCATGAAGTGAAATCTGTACCAGTGTTTCATCAACTGGACAATAGTAGAGATGTATCCAATCAAGGAGCGCCATTTGGATCCAAGCCAATTCCTCATCTGGGTGTCTTCCATATCAGAAAAGTGCCATTTTCCTATCAGATCCCAGGATTGTAGACTAGCAATGTGGTCTGCCAGCGAGACACTGTCCAAGCAAATAGTTGATGGAGGAAGAATAATCTTAGCAGGATGATGATTGTGCTTGTTCCGCAAACGAACATGTTCGTCAACCCTGAGATTCTGCCGATGAGGCTGGGGAATCAGATGTTCCGCGAAAGAGGATTGCCAGCAAGACGGTTTGATAGTGCCATAGTGGAGAGCCTCTGCCTCCATGGCAACCCTCACCAAGTCTGACGTATCAGATTTGACTGGGAAGATCTCCATGTCATCCGGATGAATGGAGAGCATACCACATGAAAGGGTGACAAGACGAAGAGATAGGGACAAGATATTCACATCGACCGTCAGAAGAAAGAAAACCTTGGGATAGACAACTCCTGACACTATATTTGGAAATCTGACCAACTGCCTAAACCTCAATTAATGAGATTACATTCGAGATAAAACCATATCAAAGACACGAAAGAGGTTAGATCCTATAATGGTCTAGGGAAAAACAAAACATCAATAGGATGTGACTGTCTGACAAAAATTCAAATTCCAAAATCAGAAGCATTGACCTGGAGACTGGGAAGGATTATCCCAAATCAATCCGCACGAGTGAGTACCCCTCGGAAAGATCAATGATAGTTCATAATATTAAGACTGACGAAAATGTAGATATGGGGAATAATCCAGAAAGACAGTGATGGCAAAAAGTAGGTGGACGAGTAATTCGCAAGTACCCTTCAGGTACTCCAACCCCCCAGAATCTGAGAAGATGAAAAATCTGATCGAGACTCCGAAAAAAACCGGTCGAACTCCCGGAAAAACCAGAGGGATCGACCCACGCTAGACTAGGCAAGACCAGAAAATATTATGTCTACAAGGAGGAAGAAATGGAACCGATATACACAAAATAGATAGAATAGGCAAGACTTATGAGAAACAAGGTAGAACGATGCAGCAACAGAAACAATAACTACATTTACACCACCAGTGACCAATCTTGAAGCTAAAGTCTACACACGACTTTGATATAACATAGATATTCAAATACCATGCAATACTATGACAAAGGTCCCTCAAACCATATAGAATTTCCATTAACAAATAACTATAAATAGTAAAATTTTCCAAGGAAATGATAAATGGTGCAATGGGGATGACAGGAAATATGACGATAAACATACGTTTCACACAATCCACATATGAATGAAAACCGAAAAAACATGAGCTGTTAAATTGACGTAAAAAAAGATGTATCCATGTGAAAAGTAGAATGTCGCCGAGAAGTAACATCGTTTGGTCCAAAAACGATTCTATCCAAAACCTCCCTAGAGCCCAGAGATGTCAGGGACGAAAGGAAAAGGGTGGCCAACTATCAGTAGATGAGAGCCAATATGATGACAAAATCCAGATATCTCATGACCCCGACCTTGCGCAGGAGTGTGTAGGGCGGATAGGAAGGGAGAAAAAATCTTCTAAAACTGTAAGGTACCCCTCCTTATAGTGGACGACGAAAGAGAAGGTAAAACGATAAGCCAGCACGTAGTTTGCAAGGTGTCAACCAAAGGACGCAGGGGGTTAATAAGAAGAAATGTGTCAAGATGGAGTAAACGTGTCCATAGAATATGCACCCCCTCCACGAAAATGATTGGCCTCCACAAGGGCCCTATCAGGGTGCACCAAGAAAGGATAGGCTTTTGAAATTGTGGGAGGTGATACAAAATGGCAGGTGCATGAGAAAAAACAGGTGTAAGAGACAAACTCAAAAAAGTGGAGGGCGGATAGTGAGGAACATGGCCACCATGAGATCCCAACACTGATTCAGATGGGATTGGTTCCCATTGCGGTCAACACAGATTGTATGAATAGGCATTCGAGACACCGGATTGGAGGACTCGAGATCTCAACATATTGGTCGCTCGGCTTCCTGGGAGCACTCCTTCATTCATGGAAATAAGCAATCTAAATATTTAAATGTTCATATGTCAAAGTTTTTCACAATATATGATTTTTTTTTTTAATCGGTAAATTTCAAAAATTATATAAATGGTAAATTTAAGGAATATTTAAAAATTATACAATCATAGGAAAGTTAATTGTTTGATCTTTCATTTTTTTATTATTTATAATTTACATAAATAAATAACAACAAATAACCAACCTGTCTATACACCATAAATGCACGAGGACTATATATGCCTATTGTTAGATCACTCATTTAAAAAAAAAAACATATACATTTCGTGCATTTATAACTCATTGACAGAGTAGTTATCTTCCACCAACATCTCTCACTACAAACACCTTAGAGAACTCGGGGCGAACATCCCTCTAATCTTCTGAGCTCAGTTCGCTGGATTGTTGGTGAAGAAGGGATACCACTGGAAGACACTCGATCATCCATCTCTATCGGTCTCCCCATATTATCTTTTTACAAACATTATGATCAAACAAATTTCCACTAGTACTCGATTTTCAAAATCATTTTCTAATTGGAAGGGTAACTTCGTCTCAGTACTTGATTTTCAGAATCATCTTCCATTTGTATTGAGCGATGCTTTGTGTGATATATTCTTGTCCTTTGTCCATATTCTCAGTCATGTTGTGTATATATGGTTGTATTTGGTCATATTTACTGCTAAGGCTGTCAGTTTATCATTTATGTGTTGAGCCATGCTTTATGTATATATCGGTATCCTTTGTCAATGTCATATAAATTAACTCTTTTATATCACTTTACTATCACCTTAAAAAGATAAAAAGTAAAAGTATATTATCAATCAAATAGAAGAGGGATATTTATATACTTGTCATGTATTATACCAACATTGTAATTAGTTTGTAAAAGTAATCTTTATTTTTAATTAATTGTTTCGAATAAAACAATTTTTCTATTTGTAAAATATTTTAATATTAAATTAAATATTTTTTAATTATAAAAATAAATTTTAGTTTTTTATAAAATATATTTTTAATTTTACAATTAGTTAGAGATATTAATATGACAAATTTTATTAGGTTTATAATTTATTTTTAATAATATATATATTAAAATTAAAAAAATAAGATTTATTTTTAAGTAGTACTTATTATTTTCGATAAATAAAATTAAATGAGTATGAAGAGACTATGTACATATGTATTAAATAGGTTTTACTAAGCAAAACTATAAAAACCATAATATCTATCATCGTCACTTTTATTTAAAAATATATACAAATTGAGATATTTGTTTGTACTCGATTCCAAACTCATCATATGAATATAAGAGTGAAAATATGTTGGAACTCATAAAACATTGTTTTAATTTGAATGGTTTGCTTAATGTAATAAAATTTATGTCATTGGTGCCTACTTTCATAAACACATTGCTTTATCATTTTACCAATCACAATCACCAAACCAACTATGCATTAAAATATTGTAGGGGTTGTTTGAAGAATCAATGAATTGGAACAACTTGATAAGCTCTTATATTAATAATTATAAGATTTATGAATTAAAATTTTCATATTGTTATTTTATTCAACACTAATTAGGAAAGCTATGAAAAAATGTATAAAAAATATTAAATGGAAAACACATTTACGTAATGTGAATGGACATTAAGTCATTGGATGGGGGTGTTAGTGCCAGCGATCAATGGAGTCATAGCCTCCTTGGTAAGTGAGTCCCTCTACACTTGTCTTAATGTGTACAATGGTATTAATGGTTATAAACGCTCGCATATGGCTCTGGGGTGGTCGAAGTATGTCTTTTACGAGAAGGGTGGTGAGGTGCCCTCCCTTAGCTTCATTCTCTTCAAGTGTGGTGGGTTTGACGTCTATGTTGATTGAGGGTATACATGGGGGTTTTCAGAAGTTGGAGTCTTCTTTTAGAAGTCGCATAGAGGTATTATACAGTCAATTATTCCAACTACATATAGTTGTTTTGGTTTCTTGACAGTGGCTTCCTATAATGTTGTATTATGGGTATTGTAGTTCGGTGCTTTGGGGTTGGGGATGATGCCTTGTCTAATTGTGTTTGAGTCTGGTAAATGGTGGCCTTTTATGTCACAAGGGCGTTGCTATGAATGTTTAAGGGTTTGTCTTGTTGGGTTTTCACAGGCTAAATTTTCATGACCTCTTCATTTTGTGTCACTTTGAGTTGTCTCTCCTATTTTGTTGGAGTCATATGGTAAGAAAAAATCATTGTGTTGAGATAGTGGTCTTCGTTTTACTTCAGAGATTTTCTCCTAGATGTATTTATAATTTGGTTTGGTTCTGGTGGTTTTTTTCCTATGTCCTTATGTTGTCCTTAATTAGGCTACGTTCTTGATTTGGGTCCTTTGTTATGGTGTTTGGGGGGTGATCTGCTAGTTCTATGATCAAGAGAAATTAGTTATATTATGCGCTCGTCTTCTTATTTCAATGGGCGTGGTCTATGCAATTGTTTAGTTTTCTCTCTCGCTTCATTCATCATGCCTCCACATCAACGAATGATGGGTAGGAGGGGAGGTATGGGGACTGTTGGTGTTAAACATAATCAATTGTTTGCATTTGACTTAAAGGGTTCTTTCTTTAATGTCGTTCCTTTGGAGGTGAGGAGAGAAATTCTCCTATTCGAAGCGAAAGAAATTGAGGAACACGCATATCACTTTGACTTTGAGCTTCAGAAGATGGCCTTGGACCTATGAAGTCTTCTAGATCTAGAAATGTTTCCTAAAATATGTTTACATTTTCCGTATTCTCTTTCTTTACATCAACAATTGGATACTTTGCTCCATTTTATTTTTAAGGATAAACATGTAGAGACCTATAATTTGTTTTATGGCCTGAAGATATGTAGAGGAGTCAGAGGTTGTGTCTTGATAGTGTTGAATCTCATATGGCCTGGGTAGAAAACTTCATTCTATCATATTTTTCCTATGGGGATCTCACCAACCCTCCTTACGACCTTGGGGATCATTTTGACCATCTTATTGATAGGATACATGATTTTACTATTATCTCTTTTGATCACTATTAGGTATTGGCTAAGATGTTTTTTTTCACTCATCTATTGTAGCGTCGTTGTCAGGCATGTCCGACCTTCACTTCAGCAATTGGGGGGATAACATGTTTTCTCTGTTTATTTTTTGACTTGGTATTTTGATGTAATTTGGTTGTGGTGTTTGGTTTTGGCAGATCGACTTACCCATTTAAATGTCAAATCACATGTCTTAATCTTCTCGGTGGGTTTATCTTGTGACTCCTTTTGGCATGGATGTAAGTGGGTTCCATTGGTGGACCGTTCTATTCTCTAGTGGATGTCCTTCTGGCGGCTTGCACCTCTCGATGCACATTTGGTGGATAGGTTGATGTTTCTGACTCTTGAGCACATAACCGATATGGATCATGGTAGTCATCGCTTGTATATTTTTTATTCTTGAATTCTTATCCTCTCCAGTGTGCCTTAGATGTAATCTTGTCTTTATGGTCATAAATTTTGAATTAATCATTGTGTCTATTACTATCGCTTTTTGGGTCACGACTGGTAGTTTTATGTAGAAAACATTCCTAGTTGTGGTCGATGTTTTTGGATGTAAAAACAATGTTTTTCTTATCTAATTAATAGAATTTTGTAGTAGTAGCTTATAAAAAAACATTAATTAAGAAAGTTATAAATCTCAGGTCTGCCTTAAAATAAGGTTTATGATTACCATGTAACACATCTTTTACAATTAACGTAAAATAATTTAGCTACAAGAAAACTTATGAATCCCAAAGCTACCTTAAATTAAGATTTATGATTACTATGTAGCATACTTTATAAGTAGATGGTTTTGGAGTTTTTTACCTCTATAACAATTTAAATTAATATAAAGTTTTAGTCAATGAATCAAAAACTTCATATTTTTATGTTATTCAACATTAACTAAAAGGAAACTTATGAATTCCATTGCAAGTCTTTGCCCCTTAGTAGGAAAATAATTTTTTCTTTTAATTAATATATTTGATAAATAAAACACAATCCTTTAAAACTAAATATATTAACAAAATTTAATATTTCAATCAACATTTTTGAAATCATAAATAAAACTATTTCACTCTACTTCAATATAAATACAATAAAATTAAAATCAATAACTCAAATAACAAAAGTTGAAAACTTAAATAAAATATAAATTCATCACTATATTACTCCATCCAAAAATGGAGAGGTTAAAACTTATCATGATTCAAACCCAACTTTAATTCTTTCTCCTAGTCTCAATTATTGGAATTATGATATTTGAATGATGATTTTAACAAAAAAACCCTCGATTGGGGTGTGAGCGGGCAATTGTCCGTCAAATCAATTTGTAATGAGAGGTATGCAAATCCCAAGGGGTCTCTACGCCACCCTCCACATACACGAAGCACATAGAGGGGTATTGATGCAGGAGCATCCAGCTAGGGCACCATGACCGGGTGAAGTCTCTGCCGGGTTGGAAAGTTGATTTAGCATTTGGATTGTCTTTTATGTTTAGTTTATCAGGACATGAGATAGGATTTTGTTTTCTTTTCTTTTAATTGTTGTGTTAGTCAAAAATTATTGGTCGATTAGGGGGTTATTTGTCCAAGAGTAATAAATAGCAGTTTAGTAATTGTTCTGTCAACTTAAAGAGGAAAAGACAAAATTATCTAAATGAAAATATTGTCGTGAAAACTGAACTGAGAGTCAGTAGTTACACAACTATATTACTTTTGTTTAACTGAAAGCAAATACAGTTTCAATTAACTGTAAACAAAAGATGTATAAATAGAGCAATGTAAAATAGGGAAAAGGTTCAGCATTTTCCAGAATCAAGAAATAAACAGAGACAAAACATTTTTTTCCTAACTGTCCATCTGTGTCATTGCCTACATCTTGTGCTATTATATTTTCATCCATTTAACTATTGATACAATGCTAGCAGACATAGAATGACCATTGTAGTTCGTGTTTTCTTTTGTCCTCACTGAACAACAAACAATATCGAATTTATACCTATGTCCATAACTAGAGCGAAGAACAAACGAATCGAATCCATAGCCAGAACAGTAAAGTATAGCGAGACCACCGGGAAGATAATACCGAAAATTGAGTGCCGGAGAACACGAACCATAGCAAAGGTAATTTCGGACGAATCTTTATATTTTCATAAGCAAATAGAGATCGATAAATTGTGTTCATATTGCTGTTGTTTCAAGCCACATAGATATTACATTTGTTCATAAACAAAAACAAGTGCCAACATCCACAGAACGGACAAACCCTAACCTAGGGTTTGATAACAAGGACCATATTTAACCCAAACAGACAGCCAACCAAAACAGAAATTGAAGCCAGACTTAAGCTTCATTTTTGAAAGCGACTCAGACTGAACATGACTAAAAGACGGTGACAAAACCTACAGAGACTCGAAGGCGCTAACTGCAAATTGATGGACTTTAAGAGCTAGAGCCTACCGACAGAGGGTTGCCACATTTGGAGAGCGAACCGTGAGAAATCTGCATATCCAGGTCGACCATTGACCTACACAAACCAAACGAATTCCAGTTAGCATACCTGTACAGTGAGACCTGATTCGAAGCCAAAGAGAAGCAGAAGGAAAGTATAACATACCTGGGTGCGACCGGACTAAGGATCTTGCGGAACAAAGCCACCGACGAATCGAAGGAGCCTGAGACAGAAGGAGCAAGCTTGGTCAATGTAAATACCAGAAGAAGGTTAAACCAAATCAAGGAGGGAACTATTTACCTGGTTTGTATTCGCGAAAGACCATCGTGTTGTCACCTGAGTTCATGGGCACCAGAAGTTAACCAAATTACATACTGTAGCAGAGACAAAGGGCAATAACAACAACATCAAGTGACAATCATTAGCCGAGAGACCAGATTCCGAAACCAAACTGTAGAAGAACGACAGAACGAGACCAAGAACTTACTGTGTGAAAAGAATTCGAGCCAGCGCACCTCCAAAGCCAAGACGGACTCGTGCCACAGGAGAAGTCGACTGACAACCACACAAACAAGTTTGGAAGGCTGACATTCACTTACAGCCATACCCAAAGAAAAACCAGAGATTGCCAGATGTGTCAGAGCAAAAACCATAAGTTGTGACAAGCAAACCCTTGGAAAGCCTCATAACAGAACAATACCATCGTGAATGACCGGAAAGCAAAAGAATTTTGGGCAAAGACCAAACGGAGGGAACCAAACCCAAGGACCATAGGTGAGCATTACTCACTCATTAAATTGTTCCTAGATTCCAAGTAAAATATTTGTTATCCATATTTGTATATAACCGCAAAAACAACAAACCAAACACACCACGTCATAAAGCCCGAAACAAGTCTAAAGCCAAGGCTACGTGGAAGCGTGGGTCGGGCCACATCAGAGTGGTATTAGAGTAGTTGTTTATGTTAGTTGGAGGAATGGAGAGAGGAAGGCGAGGTCGTGGCAGAGGTGCTCGAAGATTGGCAGAGGAAGGATTGAGAGAGGAAATTCAAATTCTTGCTGCTCGTTTGGAGGTAGTGGAGGCAGGGAGAAGAAGAGACCCAGAAATAGGCGATGACAACGAAGAGGAACCTGAAGCAGCAACAGATGGACCAGAAGGTGAGACCCCAGAAGTGAGATTGTTGAGGTCTGTTTTAGTGGCAAGTAGCAAGCCCAAGCCAAAACTCCCAACCTATGACAACATCATGTCTATAGAATTTTTATTGGATTAGATCAGAGAGATGGATAAGTATTTCGAGTGCGAGGAAGTCAACAAAGATCGTAGAGTTAGGTTCGCTGCAACGAAATTGAAGGGACACGTAGCCCTGTGGTGTGATAGTGTCCAGAACGAGAGGAAAAGATTGAACAAGTTGCCGATTAAAACCTGGTCCAGGATGGTGGCCAAGTTAAAGGGAAGATTTCTGTTGAACGACTATCAAATTCCATTACACAGGTAGGTGCTGAATCTGAAACAAAAAGGATTGACGGTAAGGGAGTACACGGAGGAGTTCTATCGAGTGAATTAGCGAGCCGGATACACAGAGGATACCGCAGGAGGAACAGCCAGGTATGTTAATGGGTTAAGGTTAGATATTTTAGATGAAATCAGTATTTTGTCTCTGAAGAACACTGAGGAAGCGTATCAAAGTGCGATGAAAGTTGAAGAGAAAATTACTAGAAGGCAAAATGCCCAGAGAGGATGAGGAGTCGGCAGGGGAAAAGGCCAGTCATATGGTAGGGGCCGGATTGCTAGTAGCAATGAGGAAGGCAGTAATTCTAAAGCTTCCGAATCAGCATACAGAGGTGATAACACGAGAGCCAGTAAGTCATCTCAGCGAGGCAGGGGAAATGGCCGAGGTAGAGGAGTTGGTTATCAGTGTTATAGCTGTCATAAATGGGGACACCAATCATTTGAGTGTCTAGAAGCAGATCAAGCTGGATAGCGGGGTGCATACGTAGCACAACCAGAGGAAGCAGGGGCACCTCCCCAAGAAGCAGAAAATTCTCCAGAGACAGGGGAAGCTCTAGTGCTGCACAAGGTGTTGCTAAAACCAGTCAAGGAGGTCACTGAACAGACGCAGCGGAAGGCTTTGTTTAGAACAATTTGTAAGTCACGAGGTAAGTGTTGTAAGTTAATTATTGACAACAGTAGTATTGATAACTTTGTGTCCATAGAGATGGTAGAAAAATTGGAGTTGAAGCGCTTGAAGCATCCCAACCCTTACAAAGTTTCATGGCTGCAAAAAGGCCATCAATTGTTGGTGGATGAACAGTGCGAGGTGGAGTTTCAAATAGGCAGATATAAGGATAAAGTCGTTTGTGACATCATGCTGATGGATGTATGTCACATACTGCTAGGCAGGCCTTGGCAGTACGACAGGAAAGTGGTACACGATGGATTGACGAACTGTTATAAATTTGTTAAGGATGGAATCAAGCATACGCTTGTGCCCATCAAGGAAGAAGGGACAGTAAAGACAAGTGAACCAAGAACATTGTTGGTTAGCGGAAACAGTTTCTGAAATAAGTTGGGGACAGTGAGATAGGTTATGCAGTTGTAAAGAAGGCAAGGACAATATTGTTGCATACAGAGGTATCAGGTTTACCTACAGAAATCCAGCAAATGTTGCAGGAATTTACGGACATAGTTGTGGATGATTTGACAGACAAATTACCCCCCAAAAGGAGCATAAATCATCATATTGACTTCATACCCGGAGCTAGTTTGTCGAACAAAGTGGCATACCGAATCAGCCCCAAAGACAATGAAGAGATTAGGAAGCAGGTGCAAGAACTATTGGACAAGGGATTGATAAGGGAAAGATTAAGCCCTTGTGCAGTCCCAACGGTTCTCACTCCCAAGAAGGGAGGAGAGTGGCGAATGTGCATCGACTCAAGGGCCATCAACAAGATCACCATTCGGTACAAGTTTCCATTGCCACGAATGGATGATATGATGGATTGTTTAAGCGGGGCAGCATATTTCTCTAAGATAGAATTGAAGAGTGGGTACCATTAGATTCGGATACAAGAGGGGGATGAATGGAAGATAGCCTTTAAGACGAATGAGGGGTTGTATGAATGGTTGGTCATGCCATTTGGGCTGAGCAATGCACCCAGTACATTCATGAGGTTAATGAATGAGATGATGAAGGAGTGCATTAGGAAATTTGTGATAGTATACTTGGATGACATACTTATTTTCAGCAGGACAAGGGAAGAACACCTTCAACACGTACGGAAAGTGTTGGAGAAATTACAACAGAATAAACTGCTAATAAATTTGAAGAAATGTACATTTCTGCAGAAGGAATTGATTTATTTGGGTTTTGTAATAACAGAGAACGACTGAAGATGGATCCGGAGAAGGTGGCAGTGATAGTAAATTGGCCATCTCTGAAAAATTTATTTGAGGTACGTAGCTTTCACGGATTAGCGAGTTTTTATAGGAAATTCATAAAGAATTTTAGAGAAATTTGTGCACCTATGTTGGATACCATTAAAAAGGCCAGCCAGCCTTTTCGATGGACAGAGGCAGCGGAGAGAAGTTTCCAGTTGTTAAAGAGAAAGCTCACTGAGAAGCCGATCCTGAGATTGCCAGATTTCAAGAATATTTTTTAGGTTCGATGTGATGCTAGCGGAACAACAATTGGAGCTGTACTCAGCCAGGAGGATAAGCCTGTAGCATTTTTCAGCGAGAAGCTTAATGAAAGTCGATAGAAATATTCATCGTATGATAAGGAGTTCTATGTTGTTATATAGGCATTAAAACATTGGAGGCATTATCTATTGGGAAATGAATTTGTGTTGTTTTCAAATAATTCTGCACTATAGTATGTAATGCAACAGCACAAGCTGAACCATAAACACGCCAAATGGGTGGAGTATTTGCAGATTTTCAACTTCATATTGAAGCATATTAGTGGGCAGGCCAATAAGGTGGCGGACGCGCTAAGTAGGAAAGCTCTACTTCTACAGGAAAGCAGTGTGCAAGTGCTAGGTTTTGAGCACTTACAGGAATTATACCAGACTGATACAGATTTTAAGGAGGCCTATGAGGCATGCTAGAATCTCTTAGTGAGAGATAACAGTCCTGGGTTGGACTGCAATCTACAGGAGAAGTTGTTGTTTAAGGGAGGACAGTTGTGCATACTTGACTGCTCGATGAGGGAGAATATTATTCGAGAGAAGCATAGTGGAGGTCTAGCCGGACATTTCGACATGGACAAGACACTCGAGCAGCTCAGTCATTTCTACTTTTGGCCAAGGATGCGGAGAGATGTACAACGATTTGTGGCCAGATGCAAAGTGTGCTAGTTAGCAAAGGGTCACAGTCAAAACACAGGATTGTACACACTGTTACCTATTCCAGGCAGACCATGGGACTCAGTCAGCTTGGACTTTTTCTTAGGTCTACCTAAGACATAGTGAGGTTAGGACTCGGTAATGGTAGTAGTGGATAGATTCTCAAAAATGGCGCATTTTATTCCTTGAAGAAAAACCAGTGACGCCACTCACGTGGCCCACTTGTTTTTCACTGAGATTGGCAGGTTACATGGATTGCCTAAATCTATCCTTTCGAACAGGAATGTGAAGTTCACGGGACACTTTTGGTGAATCTTATGGAAGAAAATGGACACACAGCTAAGTTACAGTTCTGCTTATCACCCGCAAACCGACGGGAAAACAAGAGTTGTAAATAGGAGTCTAGGAAACCTGCTATGAAGCCTGGTTGGAGAAAATTCGTGGATGTGGGATCGAGTGCTTGCACATGTAGAGTTCACTTATGACAACTCACCTAACCATAGTGCAAGCTTCAGCCCATTTCAGATCATGTACGGCATGCATCCTCGCAGAGTGCACGAATTGCGGGATCTTGGACTTCAGCAGAAGTGAAGCGCAGATGGTGAAGATTTCGCTAACACAATGAGAGATTTGCATGAACAGGTAAAAATTAAATTGCAGGACAGCAGCCAAAGTATAAAAAACAAGCAGATTTGAAGAGAAGGGAAGTACAATTTAACGTGGGGGATGAAGTCCTCGTGCATTTTCACAAAGAACGCTTCCCTAAGGGTACATACAATAAATTGAAGTATAAGAAGATAGGACCCTGGAAAGTCCTTCGAAAATTTTCAGCGAATTCCTACGAGATATAGTTTCCACTCGGAATAGACATTTCACCTATCTTTAACGTAGCAGACCTATTCCCCTACCCGGCTAACCCAGAAGAGAAGGAAGAAGATGGAACCACGTGGCCCACACGGAATACCCAGGATAGAGGAGAAGCTTGGAAGAGACAGATGCCTTACGTTCAACCTCCAAAGATCAAGAGCATTCTCGACACTCAGGTGGCTAAACGAACTTGGTGGAAGGAGTATCTGCAATACCTGGTCAAGTGGAAGAACCGTCCTATTGAGGACAGTTTGTGGCTTGATGCCAAGCAGATTGAATAGATAGGTTCTTTAGTCGGGAAGCTCATGGACCGGAGCCATGATTTCTTTTTGCCCCGAGAGCCTGATGCAGGAGCATCCAGCTAGGGCACCATGACCGGGTGAAGTCTCTGCCAGGTTGGAAAGTTGATTTAGCATTTGGATTGTCTTTTATGTTTAGTTTATCAAGACATGAGATAGGATTTTCTTTTCTTTTCTTTTAATTTCTGTGTTAGTCAAAAGCCATTGGTCGGTTAGGGTGTTATTTGTCTGACAGTAATAAACATCAGTTTAGTAATTGTTCTGTCAACTTAAAGAGGAAAAGACAAAATTGTCTAAATGAAAATCTTGTCGTGAAAACCGAACTGAGAGTCAATAGTTACACAACTATATTACTTTTGTTTAACTGAAAGAAAATATAGTTGCAATTAACTGTAACAAAAGATGTATAAATAGAGCAATGTAAAATTGGGAAAAGGTTCAACATTTTCTATAATCAAGAAATAAACCGAGACAGAACTTTTTTTTTCTTAACTGTCCATCTGTGTCATTGCCTACATACTGTGCTATTATATTTTCATTCATTTAACTGTTGATACAATGCTAACAGACAGAGAAAGACCACTGTAGGTCATCTTTTCTTTGGTCCTCACTGAACAACAAACTGTAGGTTTTAACCCCGTACAGAAATTACTTGCATATGAATTCTAAATCACAGGAGAAATAAAAATGCGATAGCATAACATATAAAACACATATACACAGATATTTCCCGCTGGATCCCAAAACCGAGACTACCAGCTTGATTTTTCATTATGTTCCATTCAATGTTACAATACATATTTATACATGCCGAAGCATCCAATACCATGGACTGAAAACCATCGCATCCAAAACCATGGACCGAAAACCATCGCGTCCAAA